>CM032449.1:7293594-7341749 GCA_019049505.1 Pachyrhynchus sulphureomaculatus
AATAAATAATAAGGGGTTTTCTGAGATGAGAAATCGAGATCAGCTAACAGTTATGTTGTAAATTGTAGCGGGCGCCACTTATTACACTGTGTATATTTTTTAAATTTTCATAACTTTTTTATACCATTCTGTATGATACCCTTAATTAAATATTCGTATTTTCCGGCTTACTCTGTCCAAAAGTCTCTCTGGTAAATGTTGCTCCGAGCAACCGTTTCTGAGATAGTGGGATGTTTGTTTCCATTTTTTAATTCCATTGTCAAAGTCGCAAATGCGTTCCGTCACACGTTTCTTCACATTGTACAGTTACTTGACAACGCTCAAAAATCATTCTGACAATGATGTAAGATATCATATGTTCTATGACTTAACTGGCTGGTAGTAATAGTGACAGAAATTAATTTTTGATGGATATCAAACAAGTTTTACGAGAATTAATCAAGCTCAACAGTGTTTTAAATCTAGATTACTATGGAGTACACTTTTCGTGAGCAAACTGCTATGAATTTAGTGTTTGGGTTTATCACGAAAGATTTCCGCATCGACGGACTCCTAACCATCAGACTCTAGCCAATATTGAGTGGCGACTTCGAGAAATTGGACAATTTAAGCTGATCAGGGAATAATGCTGAACGGCCTTCACAAGCTAGAGTACCCGATGTTTAAAAGGAAATCCTTGAAATTGTACACGATAATCCTGGAATCAAAAAGTACAACTAACCGGATCATTAGACAACAAATTATTCACCCCTTTCATATACAGTCCATCTAGCAACTCTTACCACCCGATCTCGAATCCATTTTTTACAAATTATTCAAGCAAGCATAGCGACTGTTCCGGCTTTTCACACTAAAATCCTGTTTACAAACGAAGCACGCTTCACTCGACGTGGTATAATAAACATGCATAATAATCATATTTACGCTGAAGAAAACTCACATGCTGTGCAACAAAGACGCTTTCAACGCGAATTCAGTATTAATGTCTGGATGGGATTTGTAGCAAAATATTTGACCGGGCAATTTAGATTACCAGATCGACTTGATGGTGACATTTACTTGAATTTCATCCGTGAAACTATTCCTGAATTATTGGAAAACTGACGTTTTAATTTATGCGTTAACGAAGGTGATGGTCACATAGAACATTTGTTGTGAATCCAATACCTTCTCAGTCGAGCGATTCAACTTTTTTCGAATTTATCAATTCGTGAGTAAACTTTTATGCCCTTAACCAGCTGATTTTTACATTCGTACTGTTGTTGGCCCGTTGGTCTCTAAAATTATTATTGTTGTTTGCCTGTTTGCCTTTAAACATGCTCCAAATTTCAAAGACTATTCTTTTGTACCTGTCCTAAACCTGGATGAAGTGTGAAGGAAAACATTTGCGAATATGACAATGGAATTAAAAAATGGAAACAAATATCCCATTATCTCAGAAACTGTTGGTCGGAGCAACATTTACCAAGAGAACTTTTTTAGACAGGGGAAGGCGGAAAATATAGATATTTAATTAAAAATATCATACAGAGTGGTATAAAAAATTTATGACAATTTAAAAGTTAGACAGTGCAATAAGTGGCGCCCCCTACAATTTACAACAAGACTGTCAACTGATTTAGTTTTCTCATCTCAGATAACCCCTAAGCACCGAATCTTGTGCAAATAGTAAAATTGTTAAGAAAGTTCCTTAAGAAAAACTAAAATAAAAGTATAATTTGGCACCCTGTATCTCAAAAATTACGAATTTTTGGACTAAGATAAGTTGGATTAAATGGTCATATTTTCATCCCAGAAATCCACAGTAACTCTATGTACACAGAATACTGGTACACCATGTACATATGGGACGTTTCACGTCAACTGGGACATCCGTATGACTAAAACTGAGAAAGACGCCCACAAATGTGTAAATACTCAAAATTTTTATTGAAGTGTATACTTTCGAATGCTATCTGGCCTTTTAAAAAATTCAATATGGCGGACGCATTATGGCGACTAAACTCATAATGTGTAAATGTTATATCAAGAAAAGAATAACGTCAAAAAGAAATTGAAAATTTGTACTAGGGAGTTTCCAAGAGTACTAAATCCATTTCTAAGGTTAGTTTTTTGATTTTTGCACCCTTAAAAGGGATGAAAACAGGGATTGGGGTGGCTAATTATCAGAATTTGTAAAAATTAAGTTCTATAGATTGGGGAATGGAAATTTAAGGTTCCTTATGCTCCTAATTATATTTTTAAAGGTAGTTTTCAAATTGGGGTGAAATATTGACATAATTATGTTTTATTGTGTCTGCAATTAAAAATTTGTTATCTGGGGTCTTTGAGGAGGCATATTAGACTATGTAACGTAACGTTCCTGTTTTATAAGCTATAGTATGTCAGTTTAAGGTAGTTTAAATTGTCTTTCTGTGGTGTGGGCTAAGGAATGCTGACGTAGACGGAGGACAGGGGTAGAGTTGAAATTTTGACATCATCAGGAATTTTTATGTTCAGATTTAAGAATTTATTAACAAGGGTTATTGAAGATGTAAATTTTGACTTTGATATTCCTCGCAGGGATGAAAATAGGGACTTTTGAAAGGGTGCAGATTTATAAAACCAATGTGAAAGTCAAAACTGGAAAAGTATAAACTGACATTAGAGTGAACATAAGCGTCCCCGAAGACAATTTTTTAATTTCAGACATAATAAAACATAATTATGTCAATATTTCACCTCTAACTCCTATTTTCCACCTTTATAAGGGATGTGAATTTGAAAACTACACTTAAAAGATAATTAGAAGCATAAAAAATCTTAAATTACCGATGAATCTGCAGAACTAAATTTTTTCAAATTCTGATAATTAGTCACCCTCAACTTCTATTTTCATCCATTGTAAAGGGACAAAATCAAAAACTAACCGCATAAATGAATTCAATACCCTTGAAAATCTTCGAGTATGAATTTTTAAAATTTTTTTGACGTTATTCGTTTTTTGACATAAAAATACATTTTTTGTTTGAAAGGTCAGGTAACATTCGAAAGTAGACACTTTAAACAAAATTTTGACCCATTACACATATGTGTACGTCTCTCTCAATTCTGGTCACACGGGTGTATATAAATAAATATATATATATATATATATATATATATATATATATATATATATATATATATATATATATATAGTCCCTGGCCAAATTATTAGACGCACTGCAAGATTTCATGTAAAATATTAATTACCGAGTGATATTGTACCGTTTTATTATTTTAAATTGATTTGTTTTTTATTTTTATATTATCCAATCAATTACCTATTTATTTGACATAAATAAAACAGCATTAATTTAGAAAAGCATAAGTTTATTAAGTTTTAAAGAAAAGTGAAATTAATGTTAGTAAAAGTCAATATTTAGTTGAGCCACCTTTAGCCGCTATCAAAGCTTTAATTCTGCGCGGCATGCTATCAATGCAAGATTGTACTGTCTCCTGCATTTGAGGATGATGATTCCACACATGAATAATCTTTTCTAGGAGCTGGGTTTTGTTGGTAATCACATCTTTAGCCACTTCTCTTTTCATCAGCTCCCACACATTTTCAATGGGGTTCATATCAGGGCCAATCCAACAGAGGGATATTTTTTTCTGCCAAAAAAGCTTTAACAGACCGAGCAGTGTGGCAGGGAGCTCCATCTTGCATGAAAGTAAATGGTTCCCCATTTGGAAACCATTCTCTGAGCTGCGGAATCAACCGATTTTGTAATACTTCTTTGTACTGATCTTGCCTCATTATTCCTTTGACGACGTCCAGTGCCCTTGCCGCTGATGACTGACCAAATCATCACTTTGGTGGGATGTTTAACCGTCGGGACGACACAATCAGGATGAAACTTTTCTCCATGACGACGACGCACATACTGAGCTTTATTCTGCAAAATTTCGAATGTGCTTTCGTCACTGAAACAGACCTGTCAAAAATAGGAAAAATATATAAACTTCCATGTTTATTTGCTTTATTTAACTGAAAATGATAATAACGTATCAATTATTGATTAAATTGCTGTATCTTACCGATCTCCAGAAGTCCACATCTTTGTCTTGCCATTGTGTGGCCCACTTCAGGCGCTTTGCTTTCATTGCAGCTGTTAACTTGAGCTTCCTGGCGGGGCGACAGGCCTTAAAATCTAATTCTTTCAATTTTCTTCGAACAGTGCGCTCAGAAGCATTTACGCTAGCATCCTGGAGTTGTGATTTTATTACCTTTGTGGTAGCAAATCTGTTTTCTTCAAACATCTCTCTGACCGTGGAGTGAAAATTGGTTTTCTACCGCATCTTTTCTTTCTTTTCGGGCTTAATTCCTTCCCTGACTCAATTTTCTTTTTTTACGCGTCGTACACTAGCTTCAGACACCTCCAATCTTCGTGATATTTCTCGGTTTGTAAATGTTTTCGCAATCACAAGGGCCTTCACTTCAGCTTTTTTACGTAGTGAAAGATCGCCTTTTCTACCCATAATGAAAATAGTCCAATTACTTTTTTAAAACACTGCATACAAAATAAACTAATAACTGAGTAGTATAAAACTGTTAAACAAACAATCACAGTCCATAAAGCCACAGAAACACGTCCGTACCTGACTCGATTCCGATCGCGACTGATACAGGTTCGTACTTATTTACGTTCAGGTATCACTTTGTCAACACAGTGTTGCCATATGTTAAAAATAAATACAAATATGTAGTCTACAACAATTCTTTTAAATAAAAATCAATAATATTGTAGTTTAAATATACCATTATTGCATAAAAACTCTTAAGAAACATAAAATTACTAAAAAAAATACAGTGCGTCTAATAATTTGGCCAGGGACTGTATATATATATATATATATATATATATATATATATATATATATATATATATATATATATATATATATATATATATATTTATATTTATATGTAACATATATATACAATATATATATATATATATATATATATATATATATATATATATATATATATATATATATATATATATATATATATTTACAATATATATATATATATATATATATATATATATATATATATATATATATATATATATATATATATGTATACATATTTATATATTTTAGGGAACAATGACTGCATCGGACCGAATGCTTTCTCTTATGGTATCGAAACATGGAATTGGTATCACGAGTTAAAACAGAAAGGACACAAGTTGGGTGGTGCCTGGAATTGGGCTGAACCAGTTTTAGTATTGACCGATCCAGAATACGTAAAAGATGTTCTACAAAAGGTACAAAAAACATTTATATGTACAATTGCATTATATTTATGGCCTTGTTTGGTACTGGACAATCCATCCTGCAGAAACTTTTTTCCTTGTACATCTAAAACATTCCTTGGTGAATAACTTTTATCCCATTTTCCTCTTTAGTCAAAGACTGTGTCACTGCGTGATGCTCCAAATTATTTTGATTTATTTTCCGAAATTAAAAAATCGTGCAAAACTCCGAAATCGTACAACATTTTGTCAGAGTCCTTAGAATGTTGTAAGATGAATGGATGGATATTATGTAGACTGGGCGCATCGACAACTAGGTCATTTAGCGCCCCTCAAAGTTGGTGAAGGAGAAAATTATGCTGCGAAGTCAATTTCTCTTAGATAGTTTAGTAAGTTCATCTTTATTGTTTCAAATGTATCTATGGTTCTTTTCAAACTGGATGGTATATTATGTTTGTCTCTGGTAGTTTTAAAGTGTATGGCCTCAAATAAGTGTGCTACTGTTAAGAGAGATCCACAGGTGAAGCATGCAGGGGCTTGTTCATTTTTTAATAGATGACAGATCGTGCTGAAAGTATGCCCGATAGCTAACCTCCGCATAAGTACATTTTCCTTTCTTGTCATTTTTTGCGAATTTAGGGCAGGAATCACCAACGGTTTGATCGACTACAACTTATTCTCAGGATTAGTTAGATCCCAGCTGAGTTGAAACAATAAAAGAAATGTAGATTTAAGATGGTTATTAAAGTCTTTTGTATGGTTTTCTCCCAACCCAGTGATACCTCTTGCGATTGCTAGTTTTGCATGATGATCAGCTTTGTCGTTACCTCTAACGCCAGTGTGGTTAGGTATCCAGAGAAACGATATGTGACGGTGCTTTAATTTTGCTGTGTAGCAAAGATCCAATATTTGGCGAATGTAATTATGTTCAAGTTTTCTGGATTTGATGGAAATAAGAACACTGTAGGAGTCGGAGATAATTAGAGTACATGTTGTTGATGTAGCTGTGCGTGGCGCATGGCTTCTTTAATTGCTAGTAGCTCAGCGGGGAAGATTGAAGAGTAAGAGGGAAGTTTAAACATTTTGGTAACAGTTGGAGTTATGTATGATGCTCTCACACCGTTTATTGTTTTGGAACCATCTATGTAAATGAGGGTGTAATTCGGATAGTTAGCTGCAATTCTTTCTAGGAACATTTTTTTTAATTGGATGTTGGAGTATTCAGTTTTCTTATATGAATGCATGAAAAGATTAATGGGTGGCCAGGGGAGAGCCATGGAGGAAAGGTGGTTTGTAAAGGATAATCATATTTCGGTAGCTGGATGTTGTGTAGTGAAAGCAAGGTGGATATTCTGCTAGGTATTAAGTTTATCTGGAAGACTTGGTTTGGACGATGTACTCTGAATAAGTTTAAGGAATGCCTGGTGTTAGGTCGGAATAAAGAAGAAGAGTAGAATCTTAGAAGTGAGTATTGCCTGGCTAGGTTCAGAGGAGGGGTGGAAGTTACGCATTGTAGACTGGGAATAGGTGATGTGCGAAAGGCCCCTGTGATCGATCGGAGAGATTGATTCTGGATAGGATCTAGCTGTTTCTTAATGGTACGATCGCAGCGTCGTATAAAAAATCTCCATATGCAAGCTTTGAGAGGATTAGGGACTTATAGATAATATGAATGGATGGGAGATCGCCCCCCCATGTCATGTTGGAGAGAATTCTAAGGAGGTTGAGATCGGTAGAGGTTCTTGCTTTAAGATGTTTAATGTGAGTGTTCCAGGTTAGTCTGCTACCCAAGGATCTTGAGGGAATCAGTGATAGGTATATTGTTGTTTGAGAGGTGAAGTAAGTTTAGTTTTGGACAGTTTTTTAGTTTGCAGAAATGTATGGCAGGGGATTTGAAGGGAGAGAAGGAGAGTCCGTTAACTGATGCCCAGGTGTTTAGTGATTGTATAGCGCTTTGTAGAAGTTCTGTACACATGCTAGAGAATGGAGAGGAGGAGTATAAAATGATAGCGAAGATTTTGAATTTAGTGGTAGGTGGGATGTTATTGCAATATTGAAAAGCATGGGACTAATAACCGATCCTTGTGGGACTCCTAAGGAAGTTGTGTACGGATCCGATAGTGCGTTGTTAACTTTAACTTGGTGGTATCTTGGTTGTAGAAAATTATTAATAAACTTTGGGAGTGCGCCTTTTAGTCCAAATTTCTTTAGTTGTGAGAGTATAATTGTCTGTCATGTCAAAAGCAGAAGAAAGGTCAAGTGAGATCAGTAATGTGTGTTTCTTTTGATGAAATGAGCGTCTGATCTCGGTATCCAATGAAGCTAGGTGATCCATTGAGGACCGAAACTTGCGGAATCCGTATTGATAGGGGGAATGTTGCAAGAGTAAGCCTCCCCTCTGTTCTTTGACAGTTGGTGATCTTGGGCTGCTTGATACCAGTCAAGGCCCAATAAATCGTTTAGTGTCGTCAACTTATCGTGCCTGAGGTTGTATATTTCAGATTTTAGCGTTATAGGCAAGTTCCAATACATCTTTTAATTCAGCAATGCCGCCCATCCTTTCCATTTCATTTCCTTCCAGATCTTGATTTGCTTCACCTGTTGTTATGGTTTGACTGATATTTGTAGTCATTATTGTACATCTAAATTATTCCCTGGTGAATAATTTTCCTCTTTAGTAAAAAATGTTGGCAATGCGCGATGCTCGAAATATAGTTTTTTAGAAGAAAATAATCGTGCAAAACTGCAAAATGTTTCGGAATTGTACATTTTGTCAGAGTACTTAGAATATCGTTGCACGAGTTCTTCTTCTTCTTCTTCAATCAGCTATTATCTATTCTCAGCATGTAAGTCTCCACAATTGGCGATCTTAGGCTGCTTGAAACCAGTTAAGCCCTACGAATATTTTAATGTCGTCAACCCATCGTGCTTGAGGTCTCCCAACATTTCTTTTCTGGGTCCATGGTCTCCATCTTAAAAGTTTTCAACTCCAGTTATCTGTACTTCTTATCTTCCTTTCAATGGCCCTCTAGCTGACTCTAAAATTGACCTTGTGAACTCGTTGTTGTTTCGGTGGGAATGCAGTGATTGTAACTTTTGGATTTTAACGATAGAGATATGTTAAGTCCTAATACACCTTTTACTTTAACAGGTGCTGCCCATCCATACCCTTTTATTTATTTCCAGATCTTGATTCGTTTAACCTGTTATTATAGTTCAACCTAGTTATTTGTAGGTTTCCACCTTTTCTATCTGTCTTTCCCTCTCCCAATGTTATCGCTTATTCCAGACTTTCTTTTTTTTATAGGTTTAGCACACGTGCTACAGGAAAGTCCCTAAAGTGCTTCAGGAGCGGCATGTGTGCGGAAGAAGCGATGATTCACGTTGTTCTTGAATCGCTATAAATTGTACTCGGTGGGAAACACAGCCCTGGGCAATTATTCCAAAGGGATGATGTTCTCCATATAAAAGGCTGCTTGAAAAGCGTTGTACACGGAGTTACAAGCTGAACCTCATACCGATGTGAAGTATAAGCGCGACGTGTATTTCTAAGAGGCACCGCTATAGGAGGAATTAAGCGGGCCACATCCTTCGAACACTTTCCATTCTTTCCCTGGTCATGTCCTTTGTCCTTCCAAAGTTCAAATCTAGTCCTATGTTATTTGTAGTTTCATAAATATCATCTATTATACTTCGCAATTTTTCTTTTGTTTAAGCAAAAACAACGATGTCGTCTGCGAAACACACGTGTTTTAGTTTGTCTCCATTAATGTTATATCCATATTTCATCTTTTAGGACTAGCGTAAACAACTTTAAAGTTATAGGATCACCTTCTCTCACGCCCCTCATCACTACTCCTCAGATAACTCGTATAGATGTATTTTGAGGTCTCGTTGTTGTAAATGTTGTTTATTAATTTTGTGTAGCGATTGGCTACTTTTGCGTTCCTTAGAGCCCGTTCTATGGCCCAAGTTTCAACTGTATCATAGGCCTTCCTAAAATCAATAAAACCTATTCATACAGATATGTTATACTCAATGCATTTCTCATTTAGAACTCTCGTTGTCTGCAGGTGTTTCATGGTATTAAAGGCTGCTCTAAACTCCGCTTGCTCTTCTTGGCTATTTATAATAATTATCGAAAATGCCTTATAGATATGCGAGAGTAGGCTAATGGGTCTGTAGTTTTCTAAATAATCAGGATACCTTCACTTGTACAATAAAATTACCAAAGCATTTTTCCAATCATCGGGTACATCCTCTTGATTCAAACATTTATTGAAAAGAGATTCGATTTTATTAACGAGCATTTCCTCTCCTTCTTTCAACATTTCAGCCAGAATACCATCCTCTCATGCACCCTTTCCATTTTTAAGTTGTTTTGTGGTCTGCCTAATTCCGTCCTTCGTTATATATATATATATATATATATATATATATATATATATATATATATATATATATATATATGTATATATACATATATATACATACATACATATATATATATATATATATATATATATATATATATATATATATATATATGTATATATACATATATATACATATGGAGGAGGAGTTTTATGCATACCTCTATAAATCCAAAATTGGTAATGGGATGAGCGAGGAGGAAAGAACAAGATAAGTCCTAAATCAAGGCTCCGAATATATATATATATATATATATATATATATATATATATATATATATATATATATATATATATATATGTATATATACATATATATACATATATATATATATATATATATATATATATATATATATATATATATATATATATATATGTATATATACATATATATACATATATATATATATATATATATATATATATATATATATATATATATATATGTATATATATGTATATATATGTATATATATACATATATATATATATATATATATATATATATATATATATATATATATTCGGAGCCTTGATTTAGGACTTATCTTGTTCTTTCCTCCTCGCTCATCCCATTACCAATTTTGGATTTATAGAGGTATGCATAAAACTCCTCCACCGTCCTTATGATCCCACTTCTGTCATTTACCTTGGCTCCGTCTTTATCCTTCACTTGTATGATTATTTTTCTTATTGTTTTAGTCTTTCTTCTTATTGCTTTAATCCCTTTGTTTTCTAAATCGATATTCCGAAATGAAATTTCGGAATATGGTTTGTTACTTGATTGGTCACTACAATAGAAAATCGAGAAATTTGCACATGCAAAATAACCAACAATGATCCCATGAATGCTATATTTCATGCTTTTCCTCCTACGACTATAGAGTTTCTGAGCCTATACTCTTCATCAGGTAGGCTTTAGGCAACGGTATCGACCGTGAAGATCCGTGTACCGTGGAGAGTCAAGTTGGAATGACTCTCGCTGGCTTATAACAATCATGGTACCTTAAATAAACGAGATACTACTCGTTGGGCAAGATACAGACCCTTGCGCCATCTGTTGAGATTTTCGAACTTCGAAAAACTTCTCAACTATATAAACCTAACATTGTTAGGAAGGATAAACGAAATCGATATTCCGAAATTTTCGGAACTTCTGTACCCATTTTTAAATTTGATTCCCGTCAGTTGCTTTCGAGCAATAACTCTAACAAATTTAGACAGGTTTTTTTGGACATCCATTACATATAACATGTTATTTTCTAGGACTTCCAATACTTCGTAGATCGTGACTTTTATTTTAATCCGAAAGATAGTCCCCAGACCAAGAACCTGTTTGTTCTAGAAAAAGACGAATGGAAGAACATTAGGCAAAACCTGACACCAACATTTACATCAGCAAAAATGAAAATGATGTTTCATAGTATAATCAAATGTTCAGATTCTCTTGTTGAGCACTTGGAAGAAGCAGCTAAGAATGGTGATGATATTAACCTGAAAGAGGTAAGTTAATTGATTTCAATTTAAAAAGCTGTTAAATTCCGTTGTACAAACTTCTAAATAATGAGCATGTGACGTTCCGAATCTGGAATAAATAGAGAAGATGCCAGTTTGGTTACAGTTATTAGTCCATTTTTTACTTTTGCTAAAGAAAAGTATTATGTGCGTAAGAAGATCACATTCATCACGAACAGACTATAACGCCACCTGAACAACCATGGCTCCTGGTTTGACCGCCGGAGGATCAAGCTGAACTCCCACAAGACTCAAGTCATCGTCTTCTCCAAGGGCAGGGGTCATCTCCAGCCACAAGACTCCCGCATCCAATCGGCAACCAACATCAAGTACCTGGGCATCCAGTACGACAAACAGCTCGTCTTGAAGGACCAGGTCTGCACAGCGACCAAGAAAGCTAAGCAACAGCTGGGTAAACTATATCCCATTATAAATCACTCCAGCAAGTTGCAAAAAAAAGACAAAACTCTCAATCTACAATACCATTGTAAAGGCAGGTCTTACGTACGCCTGCCCAACATAATGCCAGTTCATCAAGACAAGAAGAGCCCAACTCCAGGCAATACAGAATAAGGCCCTGAGGATAATCACGGGAGCCCCAGGGTTCATGGGGAACAACCAAATAAACAGAGACCTCGGTGTGCTAACCTACAGGCAAATTGAGATAATTGCTTTTCTTTATGTTTTAGACTTCCCAGATCATAAAAAACAGAGTTACTTATTTCCGTCGGTCTGTGGGTCTGTTAGTCTCTCGGTCTGTTGGCAAGATAACTCTCGAACGAAATAAGATCTCAACTTCAAACTTTGTGCATAAATATTATCTAATAAGGCGATGAAGCCTATAAATTATGGACAATATCGCGTCAGGCCAATGAGATGAAAGGGATGGGATCATAAATTTTATGTTCTATTATTAATATGGCAACTTTTCTTGTTTTTTTTTTGTTGAAATAATAAACAAAATTTAAACCTACTAGGGGGGAGGAGATTAGAGCGGTTTGATTCTTATTATATCCTTTTTGGGACTTTTGAAATCGAGAAATATAAAAATTAGATTGTCTTTTAATTATTTTCAGTTTTAATTCAAGAATGGGCTGAAAGGGACGGGGTTTGTTTTTTATAATTTGAACATAAATGAAATATTTACGGGTAAAACCAGTGTCATTTTGGACCAATGTTAAGCATATTATTAATAGTAAAATATGTTACCTAAAAATATTAAGTAGATTACCGAACAATATTTAAAAAGGAAATAAAGATGGTATAATTCGACTGAAACTTACTTACCTCTGGCACACTGGGTGAATTATTGTTTTAACTTCCCTTGTTAAAAGGAAGTGAAAAAAACACCCTCCACGATTTTTGCTTTTCTTTACGTTTCATAGTTTTTGATAAAAAAGAACAAACTTTCGTAGATCCGTCGGTGTGTCTATCTGACTATCGGTTTGTTGGCAACATAATTCTCAAACTTTGAATTGTTGTGGCTGTTACTTGATGGAAATTCATAACGAATGTAATGAAAGACTGATATTGTCAAAATTCCACTTTATTTAGTTTCACTGAAACTATATGACGCGTTTCGCTATACTATAGCTTCTTCTGATACAAAATGATATTTGAATATTAGTGTTGTTACATTTATACAAATACCCTAAGGTAGATAGGTAATAAAATTAATACTATATGCTAATGAATATTGCTGGGAAATCCATTCTGAATATTAATTGTATAAATTGAGTAAAGGGGAGTTACAATGGGTCAGACAGGTATCTCTTTGTTCGTTTAAGATGATGTCTGAATTTTTAATTCTATTTATTTCTAAATTTTCTAATAGGTTTAATTTTACGCCTTTGTTGTGTATGTGTAGCGATGACTTGATTCTATTAAATGATTACTGTACGCTGAGGCAGTTTTGTTTTTTAAATAGCTTCTTTTATGTTCTAAAATCCGAGTTTCGAATGAGCGACCTGTCTGACCTATGTAACTTTTATGACAAGAACCACAATTCAACTGATACACTCCAGATTTTTTTGATCTATTTTGTTTTCCCTTTGCGTTTTTAATGAATTTTCTCTGACGTGTTACCAAAATAGGTTAAAACATTATATTTTTTCCCTGTGTTTTCTTTCTTGGGGTATACTAAAAAAATAGCTTTTTTTTAAATTTTTTGTTTAGAATTGAGTCTATGATGTCAGGAGAATATCCGTTGTTAACAGCAATTTGTTTTTATTAGATTTAATTCTTTATTAAAATCATCAACAGATAAGGGGACACTTACAAGTCTATGCAATATACTGTGGTAAGCTGCCAATTTGTGTTGTAGAGGGTGAGCTGATTTTATGTTTATTGTAGTATCTGTATGTGAGAGTTTGTGAAAAATAGAGAATTTGTGTTTGTTGTAATGTCTGGTTATCGTTAAGTCAAGAAAATTAATTTTATTGTCGACTTATAGTTTCGTAGTGAATTTAATATTTTTATGTATTGAGTTTATATAGTTAAAAACATTGTCAAGTTGACGCTCTGTACCATTAAAACAAGCAAAGATGTCGTCTACATACCGGTACCAATACAAAAATCATTTGCTAAATTCTTGTCCATGTATTTGTTTTTTCAGGTTATCCATTTTTTCTTTCTGCTAAAAGTGGGCTAAGTGGACTACCCATTATGAGACCCTCAGAACTATTATAAAACGTATTATTAAAGTAAAAATAATTTTGATTGAGGCTCGTGATTAATAAATTTAGTATGTCTTGTTGTATAACGATATTAATTTTATTTTTGGTTAGGAATGTTTTTATGATTTTTACTGTTTCATCCGGGGGTATGCTAGGGAAAAGGTTTTGCACGTCAAATGATACTAGTTTTGAATTATCTGGTAGAAAGACGTTGGAATTTTTTTTTCCGTTAACACAATAAAAAATTCGTTAGAATTACCGGAAAAAATTTCCAACGTCTTTTTACCAGATAATTCAACATAGTATCGTTTGACGTCCAAAATCTTTTACCTAGCATACCCCCAGATGAAACAGTAAAAATCATAAAAACATTCCTAATCAAAAATAAAGTTAATATCGTTATACAACAAGACATACTAAATTTATTAAACACGAGCCTCAATCAAAATTATTTTTACTTTAATAATACGTTTTATAATAGTTCTGAGGGTCTCATAATGGGTAGTCTACTTAGCCCACTTTTAACAGAAATTTTCATGGATAACCTAGAAAAACAAATACATCGACAAGAATTTAGTAAATCATTTTTGTATTGGTACCGATATGTAGACGACATCTTTGCTTGTTTTAATGGTACAGAGCGTCAACTTGACAATGTTTTTAACTATATAAACTCAATACATAAAAATATTAAATTCACTATGGAACTAGAAGTCGACAATAATATTAATTTTCTTGACCTAACGATAACCAGACATTACAACAAACACAAGTTGGCAGCTTACCACAGTATGTTACATAGACTTGTAAGTGTCCCCTTATCTGTTGATGATTTTAATAAAGAATTAAATCTAATAAAACAAATTGCTGTTAACAACGGATATTCTTCTGACTCAATTCTAAACAAAAAAATTAGAAAATAAAGCTATTTCTTTAGTATACCCCAAGAAAGAAAACACAGGGAAAAAATATGTTTTAACCTACGTCAGAGAAAATTAAAAACCACTTAAACAAATATAATATCAACATAGCTTTTAGAACAAACAACTCGTTAGGAAAATTCATTAAAAACGCAAAGGGAAAACAAAATAGATCAAAAATATCTGGAGTGTATCAGTTGAATTGTGGTTCTTGTCATAAAAGTTACATAGGTCAGACAGGTCGCTCATTCGAAACTCGGATTTCAGAACATAAAAGAGGCTATTTAAGAAACAAAACTGACTCAGTGTACAGTAATCATTTAACAGAATCAAATCATCTTTTTGACGATAAGTTTAAAATTCTACACATACAAAACAAAGGCGGAAAATTAAACCTATCAGAAAATTTAGAAATAAATAGAATTAAAAATTTAGCCATCATCCTAAACGAACAAAAAGATGCCTGTCTGGCCCATGGTAACTCCCCTTTACTCAATTTATACAATTAATATTAAGAATGGATTTCCCAGCAATATTCAATAGCATATAGTATTAATTTTATTACCTATCTACCTTAGGGTATTTGTATAAATGTAACAACACTCATATACAAATATCATTTTATATCAGAAGAAGCTATAGTATAGCGAAACGCGTCGTACAGTTTCAGTGAAACTAAATAAAGTGGAAATTTGACAATATCAGTCTTTCATTAAATTAGTTCTCAAACAAAAAAATATCATAATACTTGAAATAGAAATAAAACCTATAGTTTTTAGCGATATCGTTTTGAAGGAAAGGGACGAAAGAGGTTGGTGTTGATGTTGTATGGTTTTAATTGTATTATTGAAAGTGATTTTCCTTTTACTTGAAAAAGTCAAATTCGTCAGTTATTTTAAAACTGAATGTTTGCAATGAAACTACTTTTTTTAGGATTTATCATCATTTACCATTGACGTAATATATAGTACAGCATTTGGATTGGACCAGGATTCATTTAAAGATAAAAATTCAGAATTCCGTCAAATAGGCTTAGCATTTACACAACCCGGTTTTATAACTATTCTACATACTATCTTAAGTAGGATCAGCAAAAAAATAGCTTTGAAAGTTGGAGCTGTAACTACTTCCGAAAAGGTTTTAAAATTTTTCGATGGTTTAATACGAGATAATGTTGAATATAGAAGGAAAAATAATATCAGCAGGTCAGATTTTACACAGTTGCTTATGGACCTTCAGGAAGCTACAAAAAATGACCGTAAACCATTCGCTATTGGTGACGTTGTTGGCAACCTGATTCTGTTTTTCATTGCAGGTAAATTCGGAATTATAAAATCTAATAGTTGTTATTAAATCACAGCACTACATGACAGTTTTAACCAATACACCAAACACTTTATTTTTGTACTCGACACTAGTTTCACAAACTATTTGAGCATTATAAGGCGTGATGATTAACTAAACCTAAGATTAGACTATTTATACTAAAATTGTGCTTCACTCTAGTGAAACCGACCATTTGCATGGCAGAGGTTTAGTTCCGATGTAGTAACCAGTACTGAGAACTGCTTTAGTTTGCCCGACATACTTCTTATCACAATCATTACAACTTATCTCATATACTCCACTTTATTTGGGCTCTTCATTTTTCTCCTTCAGAGCTTTTTCAACTAGCCCGATGACTTGTAAGCTCGCTTGACGCCCCTTATCCCATACCTTATTGAGTTTCCTGCTATATTTTGGATTATACAGTCGGTCCAAAAAATCTCCATCCACCACCTGCTTTCTATACTATTTTTCTGTTATTTTTTTATTTTTTTTTATGGGTCTAGCACACATGCTACAGGGAAGTCCCTAAAGCGTTCCAGGAGCGGCAAGTGTACGGAAAAAGCGACTCACGTTTTTCTTGAGTCGCTGTAAATTGTACTCGGTGGGAAACACATTCCTGGGCAAATTATTCCGAAGGGATGATGTTCTCCATATAAAAGACTGCTTGAAAAACGTTGTATGTGGCATAACAAGCTGAACCTCATACGGATGCGAAGTATATTTCTAACATGCACCGCTCTGGGAGGAATTAAGCGGGCTACATCCTTCGAACACTTACCATGAAAATACTTATAGAACAGACTTATGTTTAACTCATTAATTGGAACTATGAAAAAAAATGTTTAAATTAATATTTGAAACTTAACCAACGAGGATAAGTATTAAAAACAGCTACGGAATATTTTATTTAGAAGTTACATCATTATTATAAAAAGTAAACAAAATTAATGTCAAAAGAGTTTCCATACACTCAAGAACTGCACTGAAAGAAACACGTTATAATCAGCAGCATTTTATCAAGCTATCTATTGCTCGCTAAACTGAAATCGAATGAATAATTTTCGGCCATACCTTATAATCTGTAACTTGTTGCTAGTAATTTTGCAGTGAGTTTTCAAAGTAGTATTAAAAATAAGCGAGAGAAGCTGTGAAATTCCATTTCAAGTTAGAAAGATCATAACTGATTTGGGGAAAGATGGCAAATCGTACGTAGAAATATAGGAAAAATTCTTAAAAAGTCGCATGCTACTGTTCAGTACATTGTAAACCAGTATAAATCAACGAGTTCCTATAAAATTCGACCACGCTCCGGTCATCTCGAGAAACAGACTCCACGTGAAGGGGCCAGTATTGTTAGGCAAGTAATTATAGATCCCAAGAAAAGTGCACCAAAATTAAAAGAAGAAGTACGGGAACTATTTTCGAAAAATGTTTGTTTACAAACAGTGAGAAATTGTTTACACAGGGCTGGCTATAAGAGGTGTGCAGCCAGGAAGAAGCCGTTAATTTCGGAAGCTAATCGCAAGAAGCGGTTAGCTAGGAAATACCTTACTTAACCTCTTGAATTTTGGGAATCCATAATCTTTAGTGATGAAACTAAAATTAACCTTTTTGGGTCTGATGGCATAACTAAAATTTGGAGAAAGAAGAATACCGCAATCAATATTAAGAACATTTATTCCGTAATGAGACAAGGGGCTGGCAGTGTTCTGCTTTGGGGATGTATGTCCGCTGGAGGGGTTGGAAATTTACATTTTATTAATGGTACCATGGATCAGCATCTTTATCTGAACATTTTGAGAGGCAATTTAAGGGACAGGGTCCAAAAATTAACACTCGAAATAAGATACGTTTTCCAACAGGGAAATAATCCAAAACATACTGCAAACTTGGTGCGAGAATGGATGATCCATAATGTGCGATAGCAGCTTCATATACCTCCACAATCACTCGATGTTAATCTCATCGAGCATTTATGGGAGGAACTTAAACGGCGCGTTCGCAAACATAATGTTTCAAATAGAGAAGAAGAATTCAAAACAGAATATTGAACGAATGGGAAGTTACTAGAAAGCTGGTTGCAAGCATGACGCAAAGGTTAGAGGAGACTATCAAAACCAACGGCGCACAGTGGGAAAAAACGAAAAATCGTGTTTCAAAATTGTCTAGAGCCTTCAATTTTGGTTCAATTTGGACGATTTTTTTTTAAATTGAAGCTTATTAAATTCCGAACAAAGTTGTCGGAGCCGATTTTTCAATTAAACTTTTGTTTCAAAATGGCGAACGTTGGTTTCTGATTATATAGCGACTGAGACACAGAAAACGCTTACAGTTTCAAACCAAGTTGTGCCACTGTTTAGCAATAGCAGCCACTTTTTTGCTACAACAGCAAACGATGTGGCTAGTGCGGCAAAATATTTAGCTGTCCCTATTTTAACAAAACGTTTTAGCTGTTGTAGCCATTTTCTAGCTGTATGAGCTGTCCTTTTCTGCGTGTATCGCTGTTTTTTGTATCTGCTAGAAAATTTACAGCAGCAATATTCTAGCAATAACTGCATGAAAATTTAAATCCCGCAACTAAACTTGAATAACTTGAATGATCTGACTGCCACAGTCTAAATGCCACAGAGAAACTTTCTTGCTCGATTCAATTTTGGCATCCGCTATATTTGATTTGTCATTTTAAGTCAATTGTTGAAACATATTTATAATTAACAACCTTAAAGAAATTAATAAGCTTCAATTAAAAAAAAAATCGTCCAAATCGAACCAAAATTGAAGGCTCTAGACAATTTTGAAACACGATTTTTCGTTTTTCCCCACTGTGCGGCGGTCCCACTAAATATTAATTCAAACGAAGATGTTATTTTCCGTTAAACTCCGTCAAACTATTATTGGTAAGTGATAGGTGTACGGAGACTTTTTTGACATTAATTTTGTTTACATTTTGATAACAATGATGTAACTTCTAAAAAGAATGTTCCCTAGTTGTTTTTAATACTAATCCTCGTTGGTTAAGCTTCAAAATTAATTTAAACATGTTTTCTCATAGTTCCAATTAATTAGTTAACCATAACAAACAAATAGTATGGAAAGGAGGTGATATATGGAGACTTTTTGGTCTGACTGTATGTATTGAAACGTCATATTTTTCTCACATATGGCTTTAAACTGATTGACCATCTCCCATATTTTTCTAATTTACATTCCTCGGACTATTACTTAGTCTTAAAACTGAAAAAAAAAACAACAATTTTTAAGGGATGAAGTAATAAATGTGACTGGTTTGCAAACCAAAATAAAGGATTTTTCTTAAAATGTCTAGGACTACTTTATAACCGTTGTGTATAAAGTAACAAGAAAATTACGTTAAATAAATAGTTTTTTTTAGAGATTCGTTTATTCTTTCTATGTTAGACTAGAAATTTATGAACGCTCTCGTATAGTACTAAGGCAGCAGAAAGCTATGTAAATTTCTACTGAACTAAAAATATCGGAGTAAAGTATAATGACAAAAAAATAATCAGCTTCGATATTATTTCTGAGTACACTTAAAATAAAACCAACGTTTCCTTATTATGTCAGTGTTATCCTCAGGACCAGTCATAACGAACATATAATAAATAGATGAATATTAAAAAAAGTATAAATTGCTTAGTAAAAACTTGTTTTTAGGATTTGAGACCTCCGCTGTAACAATGACTTACAGTCTATTCGAGTTAGCAAGAAATCCAGAATTACAAGAAAAAACAAGAAATGAAATAAATTCCGTTCTGGAGAGGCACAATGGTCAACTAACCTATGAAGCGTGTCAAGAAATGACTTATTTGAAACAAGTTATTGACGGTAAGTCCAGCAATACTCGTATATTTTAGATTATGTCTTCATCAATATGTTCAAAAATTTTAGATTTTTAAAAAGATTTCTAATTCTGCAAAAGTAGGTATGATACCCAATGTTTCGGAAAATGATAAAAATGTAATCGTGAAATTTTGCATGGGGTTTTAGATTTGAAATATTCTTTTTAACTAGGTCCAATCTTTTAAAATTGTTTAATAAATTCCGCCGAATATTTAATCCACTAACAAAATTTTCCTGACAATACTAGAATGGATATTTTTCTTGAGCAACAGAATTTATCCTCGCTGTACATTTTTTAATTATTTCGTATAAAGATTTTAACGCCAAAATAATCAAAATATAAATGTTATAAAGTAACTTTTTTAATTTTAGAGGCTCAGAGGTTATATTCACCAGTACACACATTAACCAGAATAGCAAATAAGCCTTACCAATTTAAGGGTAGCAACTTCACTGTGGAAAAAGGAACTACTGTCATTATTTCAGTTAGTGGTTTAGGAAGAGATCCAGAATATTTCCCTAATCCAGAAAAATTCGATCCTGATAGATTTAGTGCTGAAAATAAGGCAGCTAGACACCCTTGTGTCCATATACCATTTGGCGAAGGACCTAGAGTTTGCATAGGTAAGGAATTTATTGTTAAATTTATTTTTTCCTCAAGCTCAGCACTATCTTCACTTAATTTCATCTGCACTAAATCTGAAATGTAACACAGTACTGTTTTAATTTACAAGATGTTTTCTATGATGATCTATACATTTCTAAGGAATAATAAAAGTCTCGCAAATGTACAAGCTGTCCAGGCATTGTTTAAGAATAACAGATTTTTTAAAGTATTCCACATGGGTAATTTTATTAGACTCGTTTTACGTATCTTATTTATCACTGATGCATAATGAGGCATCTAAGGTCTGTATTTACAGTCTATCCTTATATCTGCTTATGACAGTACGTCTTGCTTAGGGTCTAAATATCATTCAAAGTTCGTGTGTTCATATTTCTGGTCATCACCATTCTTGTATCACATCATAACAAGAAATAGTCTACGGCAAATAAACAGATAATAATGTAAAAAAGCATTCACGAACCATATTATAATTCATACGTACATTATTATATAATAGTATTTTATTTGCCGGTTTTTACAATATTGAAATATTCATAACACAGCCCCACAAAAAAAAAGTGGGGTATACTTTTGATGCGATATATCAGATCCGTAGTTCATCACATCTCAATTTTTTTCTAACCTCAAAAAATAGGTAAAAATTAGTAAAAATTAAGAAAAAATATACTCCTAAAAAATTGATTCAAGCTTTTTCATGAATCCAAAGATGTATTAATATGTATTCGGACACGCTAAGCTAATATTCATCGGTTGTATTAAGCCATACAGTTCTGTTTTCTTTCTAACCTCAATAAATCAGACAGATATAGTGCTTCTCGAATGCAGAAACGAATTCAAATTAAAATTCAACCGATTCTTACCAAATTTGGTACACGGGGGTTTTTTGGGTTGCTGATCATGAATCTGAGGTCGGATTTGCAAAATTCAAAATGGCGGATCCAAGATGGCGGACAAAATTTTTGAAAACCGATTCCTACCAAACGAATTCAAATTAAAATTCAACCGATACCTACCAAATTTGGTATACAGTTGGGGAATCCCTAAACCCTGAAACCTTAGACTCCCACACCCTGTAACCTTAAAAAATAGACCTCAATAACCCTGTAACTTTAAAAATGAGACCCAATAAACTCAAAACCAGGACTTTTAAACCATATACTCTCAAATAGTAGACCCTTAAGCCCTAGAATTGCGAAGGTTAGACCCGCGCCTAACTTTCCTTTTTTTGGCTGTATCTTATTTTTTTTCCGCGAATGACCTATTTAAAGGCTTTCTGCCCAAACGCTTTTGAGGACTTGTTTCTCTTTTTAGCGACCAGCAATAGTCCGCTAGCATATGGCCATCCCATCGTCCTTGATACCGATTTTCTATGATTTTCAGATCTTGGTGAAAACGTTCCCCTTGCTCCTCACTGTAGTCACCAAGATTATCTGGGAAATCATCGATGTGGGAGTCCAGGAAATGTAATTTTAGATTCATTAAGCAACCTAATGTTTGAAATTTTTTTACCATTCTCTCGACTATTTCTTTGTACATAGGACTTTTATTATTTCCCAAAAAGTTTGTTGCGACTTCTTTAAAACTAAGCCAAGCAGCTATTTCAACTTTATTCATTTTATTTCGGAAATTTTTTATGCAAATATTTGAAACATGGCCGTTTGTATCTAATGCTCTCGTGAATTGCTTCATAAGTCCAAGCTTAATGTGAAGCGGGGGAAAAAGAACTTTTCCTGGATCTACCAATGGTGGAAATAATACATTATTTTCACCAGGAGTGAACGATTCCCTTGTTGGCCAATTTTTTTCTTATAATGACGTTCCCTGTCTCTGCTATTCCACAGATATTTATAACAGGGATAAAGTGTAAACCCTGACTGTTGGCCAAGCAATATTGTTACAATTTTTAGATCTCCACAAATTTTCCAGTTATGATCAGCATATTTTATTTTTATCAAAAGCTGCTTCATTTTTTCATATTGCTCTTCCATAACTGTGGAATGAGCAATCGGAATGGGAGCGTAAACGTTGGTATTATGCAGCAAAACTGCCTTAATGCTCCGTTTAGAAGAATCAATGAACAGTCTCCATTCTTCAGGATCGTATGAGTTATTTTGAAATTCATCCATTAGACCTTTTACATCGGTACAATATGAAAGTGACAATTCCTCGTCTATTGTGAAATATTTTCGAAATTCTTCATCTCTGTTTCTATAATAAGAAATCGTAGCTTCTGGCTTAAGTAAATGTCTTTTCTTTAAAAAGGAAGCAAGATGCTCTGAACCATCTTTGGATAAGCCTAAATCTCTGACTAGATCACTAGGTTCTGACTGTGATACGAGTATTGGTTCTGGTTTACGGTTGTATGGTAGAAATTCTTTATCTGTGTCACTAGTATATGATAGGTTGTCACTAGAACATTCATTAGTAACAGTGTTTGAATCTTTTTCGACAGTCTCAATGTTTTCGGCATGAACTGATAAGGTGAAATCATTTGTTTCCATAACATCAGCATCAAGTGGTTCAGGAGGCGGAATTAGTTTAGTTGGTCTTGTTACTGTCGAAACATCGTTATAAATAATAGTGCTTTTATTTTTTCGGTTATGCCTAGATACAACATTCATACAAAAGTAGCAATCATTTTCACTGTATGGTCTATTCCATATTGCTGGTCTGGAATATTTAATCGCCTTCTTATTGATGTACAACATTATTTTGCAAGAACTGCAAATGATGTGGGGAACCCAATCTGTATCCTGGTGCTGTATTTCAATGTTAAAACAATCCTTATATAAGGTTTTAATCTTATCCGTTATCGGTGACCCCATTTTACTCAATACGTGTTGACAGCAAATATAACAAAATGAATCACTGTTTTTTATCGCACTTATGAAAAGTCCTTGTACCGTGAGACCGCTTTCTTGTAGCATTATACTCTACATGAGTCAAGTCACCCACACATGAAGAGCTACGGTCGCTGGATGACGACGGCTGCGGGCCCGCTTTCCCACCCTGACCAACCGCCGATACTGGGTTTCCAAGTCCCTGCGTCGTAATTCTCTTTCTTCTACCTGCCATGACGGCATCTAAGCCGTTATCCAGGGACTCTGCCGGCTAGTGGAGTAACACCGTTGCCCACCGTCACCACGTGGAGGTGCCCTGGATGCAGGTAAAAGAATAAAAATCAACCGATGAATTTTCTCGGCGTTCAAAATGGCGCGAAAAACATCTGCCATCTTGAATTTTGCAAATCCAACCTCAGATTCGTGATCAGCGACCCAAAAAATCCCCGTGTACCAAATTTGGTAAGGATCGGTTGAATTTTAATTTGAATTCGTTTTTGCATTCGAGAAGCACTATATCTGTCTGATTTATTGAGGTTAGAAAGAAAACAGAACTGTATGGCTCAATCCAACCGATGAATATTAGCTTAGCGTGTCCGAATACATATTAATACATCTTTGGATTCATGAAAAAGCTTGAATCAATTTTTTAGGAGTATATTTTTCATAATTTTTACTAATTTTTACCTATTTTTTGAGGTTAGAAAAAAAATTGAGATGTGATGGCGATATTCTGACGTCAGATTCGTGATCAGCGGGCAAAAATACTACGGATCTGATATATCGCATCAAAAGTATACCCCACTTTTTTTTTTTGTGGGGCTGTGTAATAAACAAATAATTACATATCATCATCATTATCATCATTAGCTTATTCCATCCATAGTCGGATGTAAGCCTCCCAAGTTAGGTCCAATGAGCTTTGTTGTTTGCTTTTTGCATCCAATCGTGTCCCGCTAATCTTTTTATGTCGTCCCTCCATCTTGTGTGTAGTCTACCTCTGCATCTTTTGTGTTCTCTAGGTCTCCGTTCAACTATACGGCGTGTCCATCTATTAACATTCATCGTTGCGATATGCTTCCCCCAATTCCATCTTAATATACATATTCCTTGTCACTTTTGATCTTCTTCGAATCTCGATGTTAGGAATACGGTCTTGGATTCTAATATTTAGGATTCTCCTCTCCATTGCTCTTTGGGTTTCCTGGAGTTTATTTATTATACTTTTATTAAAAGTCCACGTCTCAGTGCCATATGTTATTATCGGCAGTACGTATTGATTGAATACTGTGGTTTTTATTATATTTGGGATGTCCAATTTACGAGGCTGGTTTGACAAGTCCGTGCAAAGTCCGAGAGATGGCTCCACCGGCGCGTATCGAGGTCATGTTTAGTTAGTAGCATCTCTTGAATGAACGCACACCAAGTTTCAGCCATATTGGTCTGTTTCTATGTGTTTGGCATTCGTGTGAATCAAGAAAGTCGAGTGATTTTCAAGAAATGGACGAAAAAGAATTTCGTGTGGTGATTAAACATTACTTTATGAAAGGCAAAACGCCTCAGGAGACTAAAGAGAAGCTTGATAAACATTATGGTGACTCTGCAGCTTCGATTAGAACAGTTTATAAGTGGTTTCAAAATTTTCGGACTGGCCATATGGGCACAAGTGACGCTGAACGTTCTGGACGGCCTGTGGAGGTTACGACTCCAGAAATCATTGATCAAATCCATGATATAGTGATGGATGACAGAAGAGTTAAGGTGCGTGAGATTGCTAGTGCTGTAGGCATCTCGACTGAACGGGTACATAATATTTTGCATAAACATTTGGACATGAGAAAGCTATCCGCAAGATGGGTGCCGCGATTGCTCACGCTGGACCAAAAACGGAATCGTGTGAAGTGTTGCAAGGATGGTTTGCAGCTGTTCCAGAAGAATCCGGAGGACTTTAAGCGTCGTTTCGTCACTGTGGATGAAACATGGATACATTACTATACTTCTGAGACCAAACAACAATCTAAACAATGGATTACCAAGGGGGAATCTGCACCAAAAAAGGCGAAGACCGTTCCTTCGGCCGGAAAGGTTATGGCGACTGTCTTTTGGGATTCGCAAGGGATAATCCTCATCGACTATCTGGAAAAGGGTAAAACTATTACAGGTGAATATTATTCATCGTTATTGGACCGTTTGAAAACCGAGCTGCAAGAAAATCGCCCGCGATTGGCCCACAAGAAAGTCCTTTTCCATCACGACAACGCACCAGCACACACCTCAGCAGTTGTGGTCGCAAAATTAATGGAAATAGGATTCCAACTCGTTTCACATCCCCCTATTCTCCAGACTTGGCTCCCTCGGACTACTATTTGTTCCCCAATTTGAAGAAATGGCTGGCGGGACAAAGATTTTATTCAAATGAGGAGGTGATTGCAGACACTAATGGATATTTTGCAGACTTGGACAAATCCTATTATTCGGAAGGGATCAACAAACTAGAACATCGTTGGACGAAGTGTATAAGCCTAAAAGGAGACTATGTCGAAAAATAAAAAAGGTTTACCCCAAAAAACATAAGTAGTTTTTATTTTTGCACGGACTTTTCAAACCAGCCTCGTAAATGTATGGTACATTATAACCTTCCGAACGCAGACCAAGCCAAGGACACTCTTCTATTCAAGTCAGCATTTAAATTGTTTTTGATATTTCGATTTTTTCTTCTGAATATATGAGTGTTCCTACCTTTCCTATTCTTTCACCTTCTATTAATAATTCCCGGCCGTTACCTTCACTTTCGTTGTTCAAATACTTGGTTTTTGTGAAGTTTATTTTTAGACCCATTTCTCATGACTTGTTATTCAATTCCATCAGCATTTCTTGTAATTAGACGTTTGTTTTCGATCAGACGACCCATCTGACTGCGCCAGGGAGGATTCCGATATTATTTTGGCCGGTATGGAAGCTTATATCCCTTTTTCGAAGAAATGCCCTTCCAACGGCGAGCATTGGTTTGACCGAAAATGCAAAGAAGCTGTTGCTTCTAAACATCTTGCATTTCGACAATGGCGTGAAAATCCTAACACCATAAATCGTAACACCTTTGTTCGTGCCCGGAACAGATGAAAAGAAATTGTCAACGAAACGAAGAAGGCACACAATCGACGGATTAGAAACAAACTTCTCGCTTGTCCCAACAATTCCAGGTCCTTTTGGTCAGTCGCTAAGTCAGTTAGTCAAAATTTCACCAAATCCACCATACCACCACTCGCACGGCCAGATAATTCTACTGCAACGACACCTGTTGAAAAAGCGAACTTGTTGGCTGAACTCTTTGCTTCACATTCTACTGTCGATTTCCAAGGAAAAACACCACCTACTATTCCCATAGTGCAATCAAGGATGCCCGATATTGTCTTCAGACAGCGTATCATAAAACGTATTTTGATGAAGCTAGACACCAAAAAGGCTTCTGGCGCTGACGGAATACCTGCCATAGTTCTCAAAAACTGTGCGAGGGAACTAACACCGGTTTTCTGTAGACTTTTCAACCTATTCTACAGAAAGGGAACATTTGCTTCCTGCTGGAAATGTGCCACAGTTCAGCCGATACCTAAAAAAGGCAAGAAGACCTTGCCAAATAACTACCGACCAATCGCACTGCTTTCAATAATATCGAAAGTTATGGAAAAGGCTATCAATCAGCATCTTCTAGAATCTCTTGAAGGATTCAACATTATTAGCGATCACCAATATGGCTTTTGTAAAAATAGAACAGGAGATCTTCTGACTCGTGTAATACATGTTTGGAACAACGCAATTGAACACTTTGGAGAATCTCGAGCGATTGCTCTTGACATATCCAGGGCATCCGATCGTGTTCGGCACGATGGGCTGTTGGCTAAGCTACGTTCTTACGGTATATCTGAAAAGTTCTGTTTGTGAGCGTTCTTTACGAGTGGCAGTCGACGGATTTCTTTCTAACACCTTCACTATCAACGCCGGTATACCCCAAGGCTCCATACTGTCTCCTACTCTTTTTCTTATTTATATTAACGATCTGCTGGAAAATACCGAGAATCCAATCTACAGCTTTGCAGATGACAGTACACTTATCTCTTCATTCACTTTGAATGCTCGGACATCGACTACTCAGACGAATATCCCCAGACAGCAGAAAGTCATTCAACTCAACAAAGACATGGAAGAAATGCTATCTTGGGGTGACAGTAACCAAGTGGAATTTAACGCTACAAAAACCCAGGCGGCAGTTTTTTCTAAAAAAGTTAACGTTGCTAAACCCGACATAATTATATCGGGGCACTCAATTCCTCTAACATCGTCACTCAATTTGTTGGGCGTTAATTTGGGAGGAAATATCTCTTGGCATGAACATGTTGCAGGCAAAGCAAGGAGAGCTTCTCAAAAGTTGGGAATATTATTTCGAACCAGAAAGCTTTACACTCCACAACAACTATTAATTCTTTACAAAGCTCAAATTCGACCAACTATGGAATACTACTGCTCCCATGTTTGGAGCTCTGCTCCCAAACATACACTGCATTTGTTGGATTCTATTCAGATAAGAGCTGTTCGTCTGATTGGAGACCCGGAACTGACCGGCGGCCTTGATTCGCTGGAATATCGAAGAACAGTTGGTGACTTGAGCCTATTCTACAAGTATTTTCATGGGAAGTGTTTGAAGGATGTGGCCGCTTAATTCCTCCCAGAGCGATGCATGTTAGAAGTACACGTCGCGCTAATACTTCACATTCGTATGAGGTGGCGCTTGTCACTCCTCGTACAACGCTTTTCAAGCCGTCTTTTATATGGAGAACATCATCCCTTTGGAATAATTTGCTCGGGACTGTGTTTCCCACCGAGTACAATTTACAGCAATTCAAGAACAACGTGAATCACTTTCTCCGTACACGTGTCGCTCCTATAGCGCTTTAGGGACTTCCCTGTAGCACGTGTGCTAGACCCATAAAAAAAAATTCTTTTTTGTGTTGGCGATCAGAGTGACATCATCTGCGAACCTTAGGTGATTTAGTCATTCACTAGCCATTAGAATTTCTTTATTTTCCCACTTTAACGATTTGAATATGTCTTCTGGAGTCAACGAGATAAGCTTTGGGGGTATCGAGTCGCTCTGTCAAATTCCTCTCTTAATTTTGATTTTATTTGTTTTTTCTTCAAGCATTATTTGTGATGTGGCATTTTTATATATGTATTCAAGAAGAGTTGTGTATCTTTCATAGACTCTACTCTTACTTAAGGTATTAAGGACTGCCCATATCTCTACCGAATCAAATGCTTTCTCGTAGTCAACCATTGCTATCCACAAGGTGACCTTATATTCATTTGCTTTTTTCACTAGTAATTTTTTTTCACTAGTAATCTAATTGTAATCTAATTGTTTGATGATGTACCTCTGTCTAATCCCGTTTGTTCATGTGATTGATAACTGTCTAATTTGTTCATTAATTTATATGTTATAATTCTAGTGAGTATTTTGTATAGTACCGATAACAGGCTGTTGAGTCTGTAATTCTCCAATTTAAATTTGTTCCCCTTTTTAAAAATAAGCACAATCAAAGCGTTCACCCAAGGTGTTGGTAATAAAAAAATAATTACATATACAAACATGAAAAGCTGTTAATTCTATACAACACTCAAATCCAACTAACGATGGAAGGCTGCTTGAATGTAGGGCTTAGCTTACAAATATAAACTGCATTCATTGTATTCTACTCAGAAGAGAGGTATCCGCCTGGTTGAAGACCCAGAACTCACGAGCAAGTTTGATGCCTTGAAACATCGAAGACCGATTGGCGAATTAAGTCTATTCTACAAGTACTTGCATAGAAAGTGTTCTATGAATGTAGCGAATGTCTCCCAGACTTACATATGCTAAAAATGCACGTGGAGCTAATACATATTATCCGTCAGCTTGTCACTCCTCTTGCAACTCTTTTCATTTGAAAGCCCATTCTATTATCCTTATAATGAGACCAACTTCCATAGCATAACTCTTGCTTTTTACTGATTAAAGTGATTGAAAAGAGAAACAAGGATTGAAAATAGGAGTAAGAGAAAAGAAAATTAAACAAATTTTAAGTTTAACAATTAAATTTATTGATAAAAGCCAAAACCAATATTTTATATTAACCCTCCGCCCCCGTTAGCCCTTATTAGTACTTCCAGCCGATTTTTCATGGAGAGGGTGAGCTCTTTTACCACTGTCTGGAGAATTCTTCCCCGCTCCTCCTCTATCGTAACTTTTAAGTCCTACAGCGATGCAGGGGCTAGATTCCTGGCTCGGACTCTTCTTTTGAGCTCATCCCACATGTGCTTGATGGGATTGACGTCAGGATTTCACGCAGGCCAGTCTAATGTGGGTATTCCAACTTTCCAACTTCAGCCAGATATTGCTGCACCGATGCAGCAGCATGTGGCTTCACATTATCGTGCATTAGCACGTACCTATCGTCAACAAACCCAGCGTAAGGAACGACGTGTTCCTGGAGGATCTTCTCGATGTAAGTAGTTAATCCACCGCTACGAGTCTCAGCACTCACGAAAACCAAACTAGTTTTCGCATCCAGTGAGATGTCTTCCCACATCATGACAGAACCTAATCCGTAAGCGACCATTTCGGTAATGCAGCACTACGGAAAGCGGTCCCCAGACCTCCTATAGACTTGCCTTTTTCCATCATTGCCATGTAAGTACATTCGAGACTCCTCGGAGCGCCATTGCCCTAAGGCCCAGTCGACATGTTCTCGGGCAAATTTGAGTTGAACTTGTCGATCTGCTGCTGTCAGTTTGAGTTCCTTAGCTGGTCTCTTCGGAGTTATGTTAGCTTCTTAAGGTGTTCTTCTGGCTGTCCAATAACTGACAGCTTGTCCACAAACTTGTCGGAGCTTCTGCTGAACCTAAACGCCGGTCAAATGACGATAGTTACTATGCCCTTATTGCAAAAGGGCAATGACTTGTGCCGTTTCTTCCGGAGTGGTATCCATTTTCCGAAACCATAATTAGTGAGCAGGTATAGCAGAGATGTTGGCGATTCAAATTCCGATAAAGGACTGTTAAGAAAATGTAGTTGCTTATGGTTTTATAGGGATGTATAGCGCGCAACGAGAACGTTGCGGTCTTATTAAGTAAAACCGGTTTAATCAGTAAAACTTTGTGGAAATTCAAATGTTTTTGGCATTACTGGAAAGAGCATAAAATCAGCATTCTAATAACACTAAAAATAATACAAATGTTTGAAAATTAAATTTAAGGATTGATGTCAAATGAAGCAAAATTGTTTCTCGCCAGTGTATTTTAATACTGTGTCGTAATAACTAGTGATTTTTTCCGAACATCATGAAAGCTAACTTTGATGCATTTATTTCTAAGTTATGTTTATCGGAAATTTTTTCTAGCAGAGGCAGGCAAACTTTTTCTTGAACAGCGTGAAATTCTTGAGGAGCAAAACGATACGTACAAGTGTGTGTTATTTGCGTATAAGTAGACCTTCCAATACTTAAGTCAACTAGTAATGTTAAAGGTGTATATAAAAAATAAGAATGGCTCAAGTATTGATCTCGGGGGTGCACCACAATTTTGGTTGCATACAGTTGATATACGGTTGCTTGTCTTCATATTATGGTGTCTATATAGACGCATTAATGTAGCTGCTTGAAAAATATCACTCAAAGTGCATCCAAACCACCTTCTCATGTCTTTCAGCTAAGAATTCTGTTGTCTTCCGATCGATCGGTTGCCATTTATTTTGTCTTCAATAATTAGACGTAGCAATTCGTACGTTGGGCCCCTCATTATATGTTTGAAGTATTGAGTTTTTCCTATTTTTACGGTCATTCTTTCGAATACTTCTGTATTTTTTTTTCTGTACCCAGGAGATGCGAAGAAGACGTCTGTAAATGTACATTCCAAAAGATTCCAATCGTTTTTTTGAGCCAGGGTCAAGAGTTCAGTACTCATATCCATGCAATAGCATGGAGAATACATACACTCTCACCATTCTTATTCAGAATTCGAGACTGAAACTTGTGCGATGGAAAAATTTATTCATATTCATATTCGTTACTCGGGCCTGTTCAATTCGAGAACATATTTCCTTTCTTGGGGTCCCACTTGTCATTTATATTAGTTCCCAATTATTTAAATGTGGAGACCTGTTCTACGGTGTTTTCTCCGATTTCGAGGGATTCTGGTGGTAGATTTTCCTTTCTTATTACCATCCCTTGGTTTTTTCTTATATTCGTAGTTAAACCAAATCTTTCGCTGGCTGTTACGACTCAATCGGTCAGTTGCTAGAGATTTTTGATATTATTTGCTAATAGAACAGTGTCAACAGCATACCGTATGTTGTTTAGTGTTTTCCCATTAACTGTTATTCCTTCAATGGATTCATGGATGACCTTATTAAATACAGCATCAGAATAAAGATTGAACAAAAGTGGTGAGAGAATGCATCCCTGTCTTACACCTTGGGTTATTTTTATGCTTTCGGACTTTTCCAGCCCAACTTTAACTTCCACTAATTGATTCCAGTAAAGATTTTTAATAAAATTTAAATCTCGTTTATCTATATTTTATTAATTTTTCTTGCATGACACAATCGAAAGCTTCATTGTAATCTATAAAACATGCATATACAGCTACATTCATGTCTTTACAACGCTAGACCAGTGCATTTAATGAGAATAAAACTTCCCGTGTACCCATGCCTTTACGGAATCCAAATTGTGAGTTATCTATTTCTGCTTCACATTTTTTATATATTCTGGTCTGGATGATTCTCAGGAATATCTTGAGAACGTGAGACATTAAACATTTTGATTTTTTAGGAATTGAGATGAAAGTCAACTTTAGCCAGTCAAGAGGGATTTGTCTCTGGAACTCATTAAATAATCCTGGCATACAAGTAATTGCATCCATACTACCTCTATCCTTACAAAGACAACTTTCCCTGATGCGTTTCTACTCCACTTCACTTTTCAGAACCCATGCAGCAAGATCACTAGATCTACAAAATATCTCACAAAAATCGTATAGTCCTAATACAATACAATCTAGAATTAAAACTTTTCTTTCTACCTAAGACACTAAATTTGACACCCCTGTCACATAAAAATATTTAATATTCCCACCATGGACAAATAGTTTACTTAAAATTGATCTTAGTCTCACAAAATACAAAAAGGATTCTACCTCACCAATAATATTAAAATCGTTGTTCATGCAAACAATACAGGAAAAATATAAAAATTTTACTCAATATTACACCGATGGATCTAAATCCAAATTGGGAACGGGCGCAGCGGTAATTTCTCCTATATCCAAATCAAGATACAAATTAAACAACATATCATCGATCTTTACAGCTGAACTGTTAGCTATAAGAGAAGCCATCAGATCAGCAATATCCAACATAAATAAAAACATTTTAATCATCTCAGATTCACTCAGTTCTCTACAATCCATTAATGCATCCAAATCTTCTATACCCTTAATCCTGGACATAATGAACCGCGTACAAATATGCAATGTCCGCTTAATACAAATTGTGTTTCTTTGGTCTCCCAGCCACGTCAACATAAAAGGGAATGACTTAGCGGATACAAAAGCAAAATCAGGAATCACATCAGGGAAAATCGAAAACAAAATTCTGTCACCATCAGATCTAATCTCTCATTTTCATAAATCCATAAAAAATATGTTCCAGCTTCCATGGGATCTACAAGATGAGAATAAACTTTGGGAATCGAAATCAAATGTGTAACCCCCTTACATCATCAGAGCTTGAGCAGAAGAGAAAATGTCATATGGAGGAGAATAGCTACGGGACATACACACCTTACTCATGCTTATCTTCTCAAAAATGACCCTATACCCATCTGTCAAATACATCGCATGACACTGACAATAAAGCATATTCTGTCTCATGATTATACTCACATTAGATCTAAATACAATCTATGAAGACTACTAAATGAAATTCTGATGTCAAACAAAGAAAACGTACAATCTCTAATAAAGTTCCTGAAAGAAACAGATCTTTATACTAAGATATAATCTAATACAGGTGCCAAATGACCTCAGTTGTCGACGCGCCTTACATTCAAACATCATTATCATCATCACTAAATAAGATTACCAGTAGATTAATAATCATTCATCCGAAATCTCATCTGGAACAACTGCTTTTCCACCCTTCTGTAGTGGCGTAGCATGAATAACTTCTCTTGTTCTTATTTCTGGCCCTATCTCATCATCTCTGTTTAAATGTAAATTTTCTGATCTAGACCATCGAAAAGTTGTTTTATGTATTGCTCCCATGTCTTTATTTTATGCTTAATATCCAATATAATTTCATTGTTTCCAAATTCAATAAAGCGTTAAAATGAGGTAAACAAATCCTGATGTAATTATCAAATACCTAGCTATAATTTAAAAATCAGCAGTAGGCTCACCTCTATCTACCGCTCCGATAATATCATCGGCTGTACCTAATAATGCCATGGTATAATTGAATCCTGAACTGAACTCTGAGTGACAAGTAGGTAAAATATTATGTGGATTTATATGTTCCCTAATTTGCCTATTTATAATTTTTTTAAGTTATTTTGACAGTACTTGAATGATTCTCATCGGTGTTAAATCGTTGTAACTTTTTACATGTCTTCTTTAGAGGAAATATTTTTGAACGATATTATCTAATATACATGAATTGCTAATGTTCTCAATGAAAGGAAAAATTGTGTTAATAAATAGCAAAATCATGTCTATATTGATTTGATTTGTAGGATAGCAAGTAACTTAATTTCAATTAAATAATTTGTTATATTGCTTTGCGAAATTGTATGAAAATCAAACAGCTTTATTGTTTGAGTTTGGAAATTGTTATTATAAAAGAAAAGAAAGTTAAAGTCCACTAGCTTATATTTAATTGTCATTCGTGATGACTAGATTTGTACTCTTTTAAAAGGAGATTGCTTAGGACAAATATCTAAATATTTGCCAAAGTAACAAATGCACAATTGAATAGCGTACTGTAAATAAGCCCCATGTTAGGTAATTAAGTTATTTAATAACACGCAGACTGAAAAGTTTTTGATCTGACACATAAATGTCACCCTTTTTAAAAAATCCATATGATTTTTAGGAAGTACCAACCTTCAAACGATACCTGTCAATATTTTATGACATTTCGACGATTAGTTTACAAGTTACAGCGGTTTTAGTGACGCGACTTGATATTTTTAAAACAATGGAAAAAATCGAATTTCGTGTGCTGATTAAACACAGTTTTGATTGAGAAGTGTTACGGAGACTCGGCCCCTGGAAAATCATTCATCATTTACTGGTATGCTGAATTTAAACCCGGTCGTACAGATACAAATGATGCTGAGCGCTCTGGATGCCCAAATGAGGTGGTTACACCGAAAAACATAAAAAAAACCACAAAATTGTTTTGGATGACCATAAGGTGAAATTGCGTGAGATAGCTGACACCTTAACGATATCAAAAGAACGTGTTGGTCAGATTTTGCAGAAACATTTGGGCATGAGAAACTCTAATCGAATTGGGTATCGCGTTTGCTCAAAGTGGACTAAAAACAACAACGTGTTAATGATTCTGAGCGCTGTTTGGACCTGTTTAAACGCAATAAAAAGGATCAACAACTACACACCGGAATCAAATCGGCAGTCAGCTGAGTGGACAGCAGCCTGTGAAAGCTGCCCGGCCTCTGTATTTTGGGATGCGCATGGAATATTTTTTATCGACTTTGCTGAGAAATAAAAAACCATCAATAGCGAATATTATATAAAGTTATTGATGCGTTTGGAGGCAGAAATCGTAAAGAAATGGCCCCAAATGAACAAGAAAAAAGACTGCACTGACGTAGCCGTTACTTGATGGAGATCCATCATAACTAGGAATAAAAATTTAAACAAATGCTTAAGATCACCACTTATGTTTATTATTGTTGACAATTGTTTCGACACACGGTCTTCTTCTGGAGCATGATGTAAATTAACTAACAAAGTATGTTTCAGAATACATAGTTTACCTAATTACAAGTACTAAAACAATATTTACCTTAATACCTAGAACAAGTTCAATAAAGGAGACCCTCCCCCATCTAATTGATCATTGAGTAATAGACCTGAGGATTTTTTCTGATTAATTTCTACCTGTTGTAAACACTTCAGTAATTTTCCTTTCTTTTCGTTATGCAAAATTTTGAAATTTTCATTGAATGTATGATTTTCCTCTGTTAAATGTTTGGCGTGTAATGAGATTTGTTATTTTTCATTCTAAAGCTATGTTTGTGTTAGTTTATTCTTTTATAAAAAGGTCTGCCTGTTTGTCCTATATACGTTTTATTGCAAGTGCCACAGCATAATTCGTAAACCCCCGATTTATGTTCTTTTTTTATTTTACTTTTATTATTTTTAATATATCGAGATAATGTGTTATTTGTACGGAAAACGATATTTACATGATTTCTATGGAAAACATTTTGAATTTTATTAGTTAGTTTTCCGGTATAGGTGAGTGTATGAAATTTTCCTTTGTTTAGTTGTTTATACGGGTACACCAGTCCTATTGCTTTTTTAAATTTTTTTCATTAAAATATTATCAACGAAATCGCTACTATATCCATTGTTTATAATAATTTGTTTTATAATATGTAATTCTTTCTGAAAATTTTCTTCAGTTAATGGTGTATTTATTAGTCTAAAAAAACCGGTCAAGTGCAAGTTGAACTTGCACAATTAGTGTTCCGTACATTGATTGTTTTAAAAAATTTTTTGTTAGGGTTTTATATACCAAATAAATTATTAAAGGTAATGCACTCGTGATAATTTTCGTTCAATCTATACCCCGTGGAGAATATTCCAGAAATTTTTCAAAATTTTTTGATCAGTACTTTTCGAGATAAGGTAGGGGACAACGATTTTTCGCGAATTTTTAAAAATAATACAAAGAAAAGTGCGCGCAAGTATAATATTATATATTTATTTTTACTCGTGTTTTCACAAGCTTTCATTTGACACCACACTCGATGACCTAGTAAAAAAAAAAATTTTTTCACTTCCGATTTCACCCTCAAAAACGAACCCCTTAAGTCAAAATTTATGTTACGGTGGTATAAAATGATCAGTGACTTCACAAAACACACCCCAAATGAGTTTTCAACAAAGTTTGTTTCCAATCTTTACTGAAATCTGATGACCTTGAAATTTTTGTTTTTTTTATATACCATATAAATTATTAAAGGTAATGCACTCGTGATAATTTTCGTTCAATCTACACCCCGTGGAGAATATTCCAGAATTTTTTCGAAATTTTTTGATAAGTACTTTTCGAGATAAGGCCCGGGACAGCAATTTTTCGCGAATTTTTAAAAATAATACAAAGAAAAGTGCGCGCAAGTATAATATTATATACATATTTTTTACTCGTATTTTCACAAGCTTTCATTTGACACCACACTCGATGACCTAGTAAAAATTTTTTTTTTTCACTTTCGACTTCACCCCCCAAAACTAACCCCTTAAGTCAAAATTTAATTCTCAAAACTACATAGCTCTGATGAGGCCATCAATTCCTATATTATTACCAAATTTCACCTTTCTATGTCAAATAGTTTTGGAGAAAATCGGGGTGTGACAGACAGACAGTCTGACAGACAGACAGACAGACAGACAGACAGACAGACAGACAGACACCGAAGTGATCTTATAAGTGTTCCGTACGGAACACTAAAAAGAGCTCTTTCACCAAAACACAGACATAAGCCAATAAGCAAAATTGCATGAAACGAGAAAGAGATTTGGCTCCAATGAAGAAGTTATCGCCGAAACTGAAGCCTATTTTGAAGGCAAAGGCAAATCCTTCTAGAAGAAAGGTATAGAAATGTTAGAAAAGCGTTCGACGGATTGTATCGCCCTTGAAGGATACTAATATAGAATAAAGTCGAATTTTGCAAAAAAGAATATGTGAGCTAGACCAAACACTTTTCACCCTACGTGTTATTCATATAAATTTATTGTATTTTAATCCTTTGCTATAACGAAAACTTAACTAAAGACGACACATTGCTGCAAGGTGAAATATTTCAAAATCAGTAATTCTAGGGTAACGGTCTTCTGTGACTTCACTCGTGATATATTTACCAAAATAAGCAATTATAGTATCGTAATAAGCATTTCTGATTCATTTTTATAGGAATGAGATTTGGACTGATGCAATCATCAATTGGACTCATTAGGATATTACAGAAATTTAGGCTAGGAATCAGCCCATCAACTAAATTACCTCTTACTTTCCAAAAAGGTTCATTCAGCGTTAAAACCAATGAAACGTTGTATGTTAAAGCTGAGCTAATAAATTAACCATGTGTTTCACTGGCAGAAGTTAACATAAAGCTACTAAGAAGAAAACAATATTATGGAAAATTATGCTTGCAAATTTGTTATTTTATAATGTATTTCCACAAAATTGTAAATATATCTATGTATTCATGAATTCTTTACATAACGATATTATTGAATATCCCTACGATTTACAATACCTAATAAGCTGGTTATAATACGAGCACTCCTTGCCAAGCTTATTTTCAATTCAGAGAAAACTGATTATTTTTTTGATATATATATATATATATATATATATATATATATATATATATATATATATATATATATATATATATATATATATATATATGTATATATAAATATATATATATATATATATATATATATATATATATATAAGAACGAGGAATGACAGTAACAGGGCACTGGTAACAAACAAGTTTAACTACGGGGAAACACCCTTATAAGGAGAAGAGATGCGCAATCAAAGATCTAAAGGCTCTAGTATCTGCGTTTTATTTTTATTATCGAGCTTTCCCTGTCTAATGGTAGCTTCTTCTGGATTCTAAAAATGCAAACCAGGTACAGAAAATAAATAAACTCAAAACGTTCGTTTTTAAAATGTGATTCAATGAATCATAAGACTGTATGAGAAATTACTTACAAAAATTTAGCAGTATTTTTGTTGGCCAGGTAGTAGGTATGATTACAAAAACATGATAAAAAGACACTTAGAGAGTTACACAAGTATTAAAAATAAAACATTGTCAATAAACATTAATCAAAAACACTTTTTAAGACATAACTCAACTACAAGAAACACCATCATGTTGAAATGGTACTCCATTTTAAAAATCTTTTTTGACATCGAGTTTAGGAACTTATTTAGTGATATTTGAATCCGAACCGCATATTGTTGGTAGTCTATGTCGTCATCAGGTCGACAAAAAAACCACAAAAGCATTAAAGTTAGGGATGTGGTAAATTTTTTTGGTGAATGCTACTATTAGACAAATTATTTATTATTAATGATATTTATTTTTTAGTTTTAATTTTATAACAAAGGGACTTAAATTTGATGAATGTTACTATTAGACGAGTTATCTATTATTAATTATATTAATTCTTTAATTTAATAACAAAGGGACTCATAGGCTAATTTAAAATATTTGAAAGAGAATATTAATATTGGATGATATTTATTATTTGTCATATTTAATTTTTAATTTTTTTAATTTTATAACAAGAAGACACAGAAAAGTAATTAGTAATAAAAAGCAGGAATAACAGAAAGAGAAAAGAAACGTACCAGTTAGTTTCCCGTAAAGTTGACTAATAACAATAAATAAATGTTTTTATTGTTATTTAGAACCTATTGACACCAACAAAGTACTTACAATGCACCTACAAAAAGAATGAAAGAATCTTAAAATTACGCATAACAAAACAACAAACATTTTCGTCTTCAAAAAAAAAAACATCATGTCATCATGTCACTAAACTTAGAGAAAATCAAATTGGAGACTGGGACTGCAAGTGCAAGGAAAACATAACACCCCGCTAGCGCTGATCACCGTTTCCCACCACGCCACGAGCGAGTCGCCCTGCGCTCGCTCTTGGAAAGTTTTTTTCACCACCGCGTCGACTCCCTTTTGTCACAACCTTATAAAATGTAGCTTATGTTCACCCCACAAGTCCAGCTAAGTACAAGTATTTTTTTTTAAAATCGGATCGGCAGTTTCACAGATTACCTCCGAATAACAAACGAACATACAAACTTTACTTCTTTAAAATATTAGTATTTGTTACTACCTAAAATTTTATGGACGTGTCACGAATTAAGAATACTTACATTTTGTTTACTGTTAAATGTTAAATAATATAAAAATTTTGCACTTTTTTGTTGTCTTAGTAATAATATAAAAATTATATTGTAAGCTGCTTTAAAGTAACGCCGAAACAGGAACAAAAATGAAAGATTCTATAGACCAATATGAATAAACATTTATATATAGATATATATTAAGAAATTATATTGTCATAATGAGTGTGCTTAAAATTAAAATTTATAAAATATCCAACAAAATCCTAACAATGACTGAAAATAAGGGAAAGTCAAGAAAACTGATCAAGTCTCCACATATGTGTATTTTAATGCAAAATAACACAAACTCACATATTGAACATGAACTGAAAATTGGTTAACGATATCGACCGCCAGCAAATTCAAATTGAATTCAATAAGTTTTTTATTAATTACAAATTTACACATATGTACTTAGGCTTACAAGTTTGACTTATGTGGTATAAATACAATACATTGAGTAACATATTCATTTATACAATAACCTTTCGGTTGGCAGGTTTTTTGCCAAATGGTAGGTACTCGTACCGTTTTGGTTTTAACTGCATCATTTTCATATATCTTTACAAGATGGTGTTATTTGTTATTAATTTAAATGCTGATGTTCATTGTTTTTTTTTTGTTTCTTCATAGTTGTTTATGTTTTCGTTGGGAAAAATTGAACAAAAAAACCCAACTTGATTTTTGTAAGTACGTATGCGTACCAATGGCCTTATATTGTTAATGTTGGCATTCGCTCTCTTTCGCGTCTGTCATTTATTCTTCCTTCTCACTCATTCTTTCTTATATTATTTACTTGCATTGTTTGAATTCTTTAACTATTTACACTATTGCAGTCGCTAAATAGATAAGTTTGTTTCCGATATTTGTTTTATATACCAGATAAATTATCAAAGATAATTCACTAGCAAAATTTTCACTTAATCTACACTTTATGGAGAATATACCAGAATTTTTTCAAAATCTTTTGATTAGCACTCTTAGAGATAGGGTGGGGAAACAGCGACTTTTGCCAAAAATTTTAAAAGTAATAAGAAGAATAGTTTGCACGAGTATGACATCATATAAATTTTTGAACTCTTGTTTTCACAAGCTTTTATTTGACCCTCCACTCGATAATCAAAATTAACCCCTTAAATCAAAATTTAACTTTCGAAATTGTGATTCGCTGTGAGTGGGCCATCAATTCCTATATTTGTGACAAATTTCAACTTTTTATGTCAAATAGTTTCGGGGAAAATCAGGTGTGACAGACGGACAGACAGGCAGATAGACGGACACCAAAGTGTTCCCATAAGTGTTTCGTATGGAATACTAAAAAAATACACGTACAGTTTAGGAGACTTTCGTGTAGCACCCTGTACAGATAATATGTTGCCCATATGTTTATCTAGGGTCTAATGTATTCTGGCTCTAAATTTCATTGATTTCCACGAACATTTTCATTTTTAAGGTTTGCTGTCCAATGCAGATACTGGTTTATTTTCTTATAGCTTTATTATCTAATGAATAAAATGGAAAATAATTTACCTATATCTTCCCCTGTATACGCGACGTTCTAAAATAAATACTGAATTTAACTCCCTTACACCAAAGAATATCCTCGATATTTTACACAATAGGTATTTTATGGAGACATTAACAAAAAAATTACCTACAACAAAGTTGGAAAAATGATATAATTTTTAGATTTTTATTCTAACCTACTCTCATATCCCTTTAACTACATATTTTTTTTATTATAAATACTTATGCTAAAATTTTGTCCAATTTCGTAACCAAAACTCAAAGAAAATTGTCTTAATACTACTGAAAACAATAACTCGAGATGTCCACAATTGCACCTCTCACTTCCTTGTTAAAATTGAAAATATTAAAAAAATATTAGAATTTTTAGTTCTTCCAATTATAATATAATATATAAGAAGGAATCCCTCTTACTCCTTCCCTCATTCTTTTAACACCTTATATGTTTTACTATTTTTTTTTTATCCAATATCGTTACCTAAAACAGAAAAATAAATTATCATACTATTGAAATTATACAATATTTAATGATCTTTTCCCTCGTCTCCTGTTAAAATTAAAAATAGGGAAAACAAGAATCAATATTTTGATTTCTTGACTCCAGAAATCCTGAAAAAGATTTTAAATGTGAGGCCACAATTATAACTATCCTTCCTACCCCTTAATTCCTTATATGTTTTGCTATAAATAATTGTACTTAAATTTTTTTCATTATTCCAATTAAAATCCTGTAAAAAAATTTCATAATACTATAGAAACTATACAATATATTATATATGTAATAACGAGCGACGGCCACCCCCTGTGATAAAATTGAAAAAATTAAAGAATTAAATAAATATTTCAATTTCTTGACTCCAAGAACCCTGAAAATGATATATATGTACATAATATATATGAATCAACCCCTTACTCTCAATCCTTTACTTAACTTTTTTTTTACATCAATAAAAACCAGAAAAAAAATACCATAATACTAATAAAATTATACAAGATTTCCCGACACTCGCCCTTTTCACACCCTACCCCTAAAATGATACAGCTAAAACTGTAGGTTTTATCCCTTTTTCAAGTATTATATGTGTACTAAGTATAAAAATGATATCTCATTATATTCGAAAGTTATTGTGCCATCAAACAGATAGACTGATAGACAGATAAACTTTTTTTAAAAAGCTTTTATCCATAAGGTGGTAATTACTTCATAATTTCTAAATAATTTCTACGAAATTTTGCATCAAAGATACCATAGATCTCAGAATAGTATTCAGGCCTGGGGACAGTTGACAGAATATTCCAGGGACATTCAATAAGTAAAGAAACAAATAGCTTTAACTCAAGAATAGTTTATTGGATTGCTACAAAATTTGGTCTACTTTTTGATATAATCCCCCTAGCTTTAATACACTTGTCCCACCTTCCTGCTAGTTTTTTGATTCCCGTTGCAAAGAGTTCCTTCTGTTGACGTCGAAGCCACTCTTACACTTTTTCCTTCACTTCTTCATTGTCGATAAACCTCTTTTCACATAGGGCAACTTTTAAAAGTCCGAACAGATGAAGATAGACTGTACGCGAAATGAGACAAGATCTCCCAACCCAGTTCTTAAAGCATATTGTGAACAGTTCCAATACTTACCCCAACCTCCTGAGCTATCATTTCAAAACACTTCTTCTGTTATCACGCATCAGTCCATCAATCCTCGATTCCAACGAGGTACCGGAAATTTCAACTGTACGTCCACTTTGCTGCTCGTCACACATTCTTGTTCGGCTACTTTTGAACCGATCTATCTACTTGTAAACGTTCGAAAGGTTCATGCAACTTTCTCCATACTGTAATAACATTCAAGAATGTATTTCACTTGGCTTAACACCTTCTGCTACTAAAAATCTGATGACAGAACGCTACTCTTCTAAAGTACGGTCTTCCAATGGACTCGCAATGGTAAATTGGATATTTTGAGGTTATGTTTACTTTACAGAATCGAACAGCTGATTAAAGCTCATCACAAGGTTGTCAACTTACACTCCTAGAAGTATGGTGCAGTTTCGTTGAATGGGTTTAAGCCGAGATCAATTGTCTCTTTACTTATTGAATAACCCTCGTATATAGATCTAGATAACATTTTATAAGTTTTGTTGTATAAGAGTGCTCGTTAAACTAGTAATTTTATCCACCTTCTCCTAGATTGAATTGTTCCTTATAATATTTTAAAAATATTAGATGTCATGCTTACTCATCTTAATATTAAGTTTTGACATAATGATTTTCAGTTTGGCAATATATTGTACTATGCACCAAATTCAGTATGCAAAAAAATTATCTATCCTTTAAGTGTTTTCTTAAGTATTTTTTAGGCTGAATCCAAAAAAAATCATAAAAAAAGGCTTTTTCGGAACACACCTAAAATGGCCAGAAAACTGAAAAGCATACATTTTAATAAATAATGTAAAATTATGGAATAAAATTATTATTTTGGACATCCTCAAAATGTTTTGAAGATATATTTATCATAAAAAAACTTAAAAATATTAGGTTTTAGTATTCATGTTTAACAAAAGACACGCATACACCACCTTTATTTATTTATTTATTTTAACGGACAAACCAATTACAATAGTAATAAAAAAACAAAACTACAATAGTAATATAAAAAACAAAATAATGTTAAAACACAATGCACATATACAATTCATAACGTGAAAAAGGAGGAAAAAAAAAAACAAGCATTACAACAGTTTAACACCTCAGATCCCGATCGCGCTTACAAGAGTTTAAATTCGCTAACACTACAACTGAAGGGACAAGGCTGTATCTATTAAATAATCGGCACATTCTCGTGAGAGGACTGTAATAGCCATAATTAGCACTGTGAAATGGAATACTGAGCAGTACACTGCCACGAGTCCTATGAATAGTATTAAGTTGGACGTTCTCCAAAAGTAGTGGACAGGAAACAAAGCCATTCAGGAGCTTATATAGGAATAAAACATCTGCAAGATCCCTACGCTTCTCCAAAGTAGCCACACCATAGTCAATATGAAAACTTGCATCCTTATAAATATTTATTCCAGCTTTAAAAGCTAAAGTTCGTAGAAATCTACGCTGCACTGACTCAAGCTCAGCAATATGGCACTAGTAAGATAGTGACCACACTACCGAAGCATACTCTAAACCAGAGCGGACCATTGAAAAATACAACACTCTAAACGTGCTAGCCGACAATTGCTTACTATATTTGGTAACAAAACCAAGATTTCTGAGACCCAGTCTCAGAATATTAATAATATGGCCACGAAAATTAAGATGACTGTCCAAAAGCATACCCAAGTCACGAATCTCCGACACCGACTCAAGCAGGGCGCCGTTCAAACTATACCAATGGCGCTCAATATTCCGCTTCTTACCAAAGGAAATGCAGAAACACTTTTTAACATTTAGACTTAAGTCATTTCTTTCTGACCAGTGATAGAGTCGATTCAGATCTTCCTGCAGACGCGTAACATCGTTTACACTTGCTATTCCTCTGTACAATTTGAAGTCATCCGCAAATAAAAGATATTCAGAATGGTTGAACATCTCACCAATATCATTAATGAACAAATTAAAAAAGGAGAGGCCCACAGTGTGAACTCTGCGGGACACCTGAACATACCGATATGTTTCTTGAAATATGATTTAATATACGTATACACTGGCTACGTTCAGTCAAAAAACTCTTGATCCACCTAGTGACGCTCGTGCCGAATCCCAGGGCTCGAAGCTCTCCCACCAAAAGCTCATGATTAACCCTATCAACCGCCTTCGAGAAATCAGTCTATTCAGCATCAACCTGCATACCTCTCTCAAACGCGCCCAACAGATACTGCTCGTAACTTAGTAAGTTTGTGACCGTGGATCTTCCCCGAGAAAAGCCGTGCTGCTCGTATCTCACAAAGTTGCTACAAATCCATGAAAATTGATCCACGACAAGCCCATCAAAGAGCTTCGGTATAGCCGACTGAATACAAATACCCCTGTAATTGGTTATATCTCCACGATTTCCCGATTTATGAATGGGTGTCAAAAAGCTAGTGTTCCAATATTGCGGAAAAACGCAGGAGTCCAACGACAAACAGAAGACATAGTGCAGTGGTCTGCTCAGGGAAAACCCACATTGTCTCAGGAATGCTGATGGAATCCCATCTGGGCCATGAGAATAACTCATCTTAAGCTAATTAATACCTTCAAATACTTCGGCTAATGAGACCCTCACAACGTTCACGTCCAGTACGTTATCAATATTACAGGCTGAAAAGTCACAGATTACTCTCACATAACTAGACGAAAAATGACGCGCGAACAAATCCACGATGCCATTGCCATCATTAGCAAGTGAATCCATCAAAAACACCTATGTGGATAAGAAGTACACCTTCTGGAATAGTTAACGTGTCTCCAAAAAAAACGAAGGGTTGACTCTTAAGTCATTGTCAACTCTAGACAAATATTCTTTATAGCAAGCTAATTGAAGACGTTTACATCTAGGTAGGAGGTAAATAAACCTTTTTTTATACTTTTTGTGCGCAATTTTATTTTGTATAACCAATGTTTGTAAGTCTGCAGAGAACCACGTTGGAAAATGTGTTGTTCTAAAGCGTTTAACCGGTACGAAGATGGCAATGACATCAGGCTAAAAATTCATTGATTAATTGAAAATTGCAATTCTTAAAATCGTAGTATAGTATGTCACATTGAAAACTATTGTTGCCAACATAGAGGGGAATGGATATTTCATATGCAATTTGGTGCTGAGAGACATTTAACGTACACTCAAGGGCAACAGAAACATTGATCTCTTAATTGTTACAAAACACAAGATCAAGAAATCTTCCATGTATATTGGGAATAGAGTTTTAGTTGTCTCATATTGAGATATCCATAGCACGCACATATAATATTCGCCGAAGAGGACGCGGGACACTGCACACCTAAACCATCGTCTCCATCCAACCAGACAGCATAAAAAGGCAAGTTATAACCACCACAAATGAGAACCTTGCTATTATTAAATCGTTCTATTAATTCAATCACAGCATTACCATGCTCATTATATACCTGCATCGAGGACTGTGGGGGGGGGGGGGAGTACACCGCGCCAATTACAATCTTTTGACTCCGCATGTCACAGAAACAAAAACATGTTCCACAATATGTTCGCTAACGTTAATTGCAGTAGAATTGAGATTTCTATGAATTGCTACCAAAACACCACCACCCCTAAACTTGCCCCTCGCATCACTATCCCTGTCACGTATGTACACGCAATATTGCCCCAAGCTCAATTTTTTAACTAAGCTACGTAGCAAAATGCAGTTTAAAATAAATATGTGCAACCGCTAAATAAAAAAATTGATTTTAGTTTTTATTAATATTGAACAAAACTATTATTTCCAGTGCTTTTTGAAGTTCTTAATCCTGACTTGATATCAAAAAATAAAGTTTTATGTTTAGTTTCAATAAAAAAACTCGCTTTTAACACTTGCAAGGGTGCTATGTGGTTGGTAAAATGCTTTTTTTTTAGTAAATAAATGCAACAGCTAAACCAGATTTTTTTTTCGATCAAAACAATCATTTCTAGTAGTTTTTTAAGTTTCAAATTCGAATTTGATATCAAAAACGTGAGGAACAGTGTTTAGTGTGAGTGAGCGAGCGAGCGAGCGAGTGAGTGCGTAAGTGAAGTAGTGAGTGAGTGAGTAGGTGAGTGAATGAGTGAGCGAGTAAGTGAGTGCGTGAGAGAGCGAGTGTAAAAGTGAGTGAGCGAATGAGTATGGAGGTAAGTAAATGAATGAGTGTGTAAGTGAGTGACTGAGCGAGCAAGTGAGTGAGTGTTTTGTTCAATATTAATACAAATTAAAAACAGTTTTTTAATTTAGCTTAGCGTTTCTCAACCTGTGGGGCGCGCCCCACTAGGGGGGCGTGATTACACTATTGGAGGGGCGCGAGCATATCGAAAAGAAATTATTATTAAAAACATTCATTAAAAACATTTAATATAATTTATTGAAAGGAAAGCAAAACAAAATACATTCTGACATAGTAAAAATAAAATACACATTTATACTGATATAGGAGACCTATAAATAGGATTGTATTAGTACTGCACAATGTATTTACCTAATAATTAATATGTCAATCCTAAATTAAAAACAAGTTTAATAATTATTAGTGTCTCCCTTGGGCCTGTTTTGCAGAGTAAAGATTATCGAAAGATGGTTTAATATTAGAAATAGACATTCTAAGTGCTTTTTCTATATTTAGTTGAGATCTATATTTTGTTTTCAAAGCAGCCACCGCAGAAAACCCGGTTTCGCAAAGGTAAGATGTTGAAAATAGTAATAGTATACGAGATGCTCTTGTTTTCAGTGCAAAAAACTCATCATTCACCCCTGTCCAAAATTCAATGAGTTATTTATTATTAAATTGTCTTTTAATTTCGCCACTTGCCGTGCGGTCTAGATTGAATTGTTCCTCATAATATTTTAAAAATATTAAATGTCATGCTTACTCGTCTTAATATTAAGTTTTGTCATAATGATTTTCAGTTTGGTAATATATTGTACTATGCACCAAATTCCTTTGATAACAGACGTATGCAAAAAAAATTATCTGCCCTTTAAGTGTTTTCTTAAGTATTTTTTATGCTGAATCCAAAAGAATTAAAAAAAAATGTTTTTTTTCAGAACACACCTAAAATTGCCAGAAAAACTGAAAAGCATACATTTTAATAAATAATGTAAAACTGTACAATCATTAAAATTATGGAATAAAACTATTATTTCGGACATCCTTAAATGTTCTGAATATATATTTATCATAAAAACTT
>CM032449.1:7341849-7414349 GCA_019049505.1 Pachyrhynchus sulphureomaculatus
TCCATACTGTCCCTACTCTCTTTCCTCCTTTACATTAACGAACTCTGCTGGAAAAGACCGGGAATCCCAATCTACAGCTTTGCAGATGACAGTACGCTTATCTTCTCTTTATTAATTTGGACGCTCGGGACATCGGCTACTCAGCGCATATCCGCAGACAGCAGGAAGTCATTCAACTAACAAAGACTTGGAAGAAATTCGATCTTGAGGTGACAGAAACCTATCAAGTGGAATATTAAACGCTACCAAAACCCAGGCGGCAGTTTTTCAAACGTTGCTGAACCGACATAGTTATGTCGTCCACTCCTTCCTCTAGCATAGTTTACTCAAATTTTGTTAAGCGTTATTTTGGGAGCAAATAGGTTCCCTGGGCAAGAACATGTTGCAGCATAGCAAAGGAGAAGCTTCTCAAAGTTAGGAATAATAGTTCGAACCGAGAAGCTTTTAACTCGTACCACAACATCTGTTAATTTATTACACGCTCAAATTCGAACCCAACTATGGAAATACTGCTCCCCATGTTTGAGGCCTCCGCTCTCAAACATGCACTACATTTGTTGGATTCCTGTTTTCAGAGAAGGGCTGTTTCGTCCTGAATGGAGACCCAAAAAACTGACCGGCGGCCTTGATTTCGCTGGAACATCGAAGTTACGGATTGGAGACTTGTGTCTATTCTACAAGTATTTTTCATAGAGAGTTGATTCGAAGGATGTAGCCCTCTTAAGCCTTCCAGCGCGAGTGCATGTTAGAAGTTACAACGTTCGAGCTGATACTATTCACATTCGTATGAGGTTCAGCTTGTTAATCCAACCTCTACAACGCTTTTTTTCAAGTCGCCTTTTATATGGAGAGACATCATCCCCTTTGGAACGGCTTACCCAGGACAGAGTCTTCCACCGAGTACAATTTTACAAGCGATCGAATCAATAACAACGAGTAATAGCATTTTTTCCGCAGCACGCGTGTCGCTCCTGGGTAGCGCTTTTAAGAAGGGTAGCTGGGGATAACTGGCGTGCCAGGGTCAGCGTGTGATGTATCTACGATCGCCACTTTGATAAGACTCAAGATACGACAGCGGTAATTACAAAACACGGCGTAGGACAACATTAGCTGAACAAAGGCAAAGAAAAGTATCTCTTCAGCACTCAAGAACTCATCACTACAGAAATACATATACACAGAAAGGGTCATGTGTTGGTTGTAATGAACCATACAAAGAACCAATTACTGAAAAAAAAGATTGGATCGGTTGTTCTTTATGTGACGAAAGGTGGCATGACGAAGCTTGATTTAAAAGAAACAAAAAAAACCGCCGTACAATGGTATTGGTTCTTTTTTCAAAATGTGATATTTGTACGTCAAAATAATTTAGTATTATATTATATGTGGCTTAAGGACGCCCTTTGATATCTATACGTAAATCTTAGCAAACCTTAGTGCGCCAATGTTACCCGAACGGAGCTCTAAGACTGCCGCATTTCGATTATATTATTTTTTTTCATAACTCTAAAAATTATTACCAGTGCCTTCGAATGAGTATAACCTTAATTAATCTTAATAACGTGTTCATTAAACCTTAATGAAGAGGGTTATGTAATTTGATGTTTTTTCTTGATATATAGCCAATCAAATATTAAGTCCGCACTCTTGTCAAAAGAGGTGAGGGGGATAACAATTTTTGGCATTTTTTTACATGCTACAAAAAAGGTAATGTGTATGTGAATTTTACAAGCTTTCAGTTGACACACCACTCGATAACCAGGTTAAAAACTTTTTTTATCACTCTCGATTTCACCACACAAACAATACCCTTAATGTTAAAATTTAACTTTCCAAAAGAACAAGGCTCTTGGGGCTATCAAATGGTACATTTGTTCCAAAATTTAAACTATTCTATGTCAAATGGTTTGGGAGAGAAAATCGCATATGACAGACAGACGGACGGACACCAAAGTATAATCCCCATTAAGCCGTTTCGTATGGGAGAGAAGAGTAAAAAATTACTTATTAATAATTATAAACAAATTCCCGATATACCCTCAAATCTGAAATTAACTACTTAATAATAGCGAAAGGAAATGCAATAAGTGCACTTGCAGTGAGATTATTTCATATCACGCTTTACTTAATAGCCAGCAGAACTGGAAAAACCTAAATGAAGTAGATAGTATCTACCTAGATTAAGGAAAAGATTTTTACTAAAAATAAATAATTGTTGCCTAAATGAAAACTCACACTATAAGGTATTTATTAATAACAAAAAATACACTAATAAACAATTAATAATTGTTTTTATTGTTATTTCGAAACTACTGACACAAACAAAGTCCTTACAATGCATCTACAACAATGAATGAAAGAAATCTTTAAAATTACGCCCTTCGTCACTAAACTTAAAGAAAATCAACTAGGCGACTGGGACTTGCAAGAGCAAGTGAAAACATAACACCCCCGCCACGCTGATTACCTATTTGTTCCCACCATCGCCACGCGTGAGTCGCCCTTGCTCTTGCTCTTGGCAAGTTTTTTTTCACCACTCGCAGTCTGGCTCCCTTTATGTCACGGACCTTATAAGACTGTAAGCCTTATGTTTACACCCACAAGTCCAGCTAAGTACAAGTAATTTTTTTTTAAAAATCGGATCGGCAGTTTCACAGATTCCCTTCGAAAACCAAACGTACCATACCAAATTTTACTTCTTTTAAAAATATTAGTATTGTCTACTGCCTAAAATTTTATGGATCGTGTCCCCGAATTAAAAATACTTCCATTTTGTTTACTGTTTAAATGTGCGTAATATTTTGTACAATAATATAAAAATTTTGCACTTTTTTGTTGTCTTAGTAATAATACAAAAGTTATATGGTAAAGCTGCTTTAAAGTAAATGCACGAAACAGAAACAAAATGAACGATTCTATAGACCAACATTTATATATAGATTATATATATTATGAAATCAACAATGTCATTAATGAGTGTGCTTAATATTAAAATTTATAAAATATTCAACAAAATCCTAACAATGGCTGAAAATAGGGGAAAGTAAAGAAAACTGATCAAGGCTCCAACATATGTGTAACATATTTTGATGCAAAATAACAGAGGATCACATATTGAACATGAACTGAAAATTGGTTAACGATATCGACCTCTAGCAAATTCAGATTGAATTCAAAAAGTTTTTTATTAATTACAAATTTACACCATATGTACTTAGGCTTAACAAGTTTGACTTATGTGGTTATAAAATACAATACGTTGAGTAACAATATTCATTTTATGCAATAACCTTTTGGTTGGTAGGTGTTTTGTCGAATGGTAGCCCCTCGTACCGTTTTGGTGTTAATTGCATTATTTTCATATATCTTTACAGGATGGTGTTGTCTTTTGATGTTCATTGTCTTTTTTTGTTTCTTCATAGTTGTTTATGTTTTCCTTGTGAAAAATAGAACAAAAAACCCAACTTGATATTTGCAGGTACGTATGCGTACCAATAGCCTTATATTGTTATGGTTTGCATTCGCTCTCTTTTTTTTCTGTCTCGCATCTGTCATTCATTCTTCCTTCTCACTCATTCTTTCTTATATTATTTACTTGCATTATTTGAATTCTTTATCTTGGGTACAATATACGAGAAAGCTGAAATCGATCATCGACTATGTAATAGTGAAACAAATAACTCACTACAAGTAAATGATGTGAGAGCCTATAGAGCAGGGGTGCTCAAACGGTCGATCGCGATCGACAAGTCGATCATGAGTGCTTTTTGAGTCGATCTCGAGCAAAAAATTCCGAATATAGAACTATTCACAGATTCTGTTTTAGGTAACTAAAACAAAATGTAATGAATAAACTACTAAAATTTTATTCGATCCACAATTAGTCCAGAATAAACCCCCTCATCACTTTCTTTTTTTCGTAATCCCCTGCTAGCGGCAAAAGACGGCTTGATCAAAGGAACGCGCGGTACTTGTCAAAACAAAAGCCGCGTTTTTTTGATTCCCGCCGATTTTCTAGAAACTTCGGGCGGCGTGTTTGACGGGAACATTCGAGACTTCGTTCGCGCCGATATAAATGTTGCGCCTGCAGGAATAGAAGTCAGTCTGAGTTGTAACTTGAAGGCGATACATCGATACAAAGTTTATTAATAAATAGTCCAAAATCAGTGCGGCGAAGAAAATAAAACTTATCATTTTAAATAACGATTGGGAGAAGAATTTTTCTTTTGTATGGTAAAGGATAAGTGATTTGTCTCATTTGCCGTGCGTCAGTTGCAATACCTAAGCGTGGGAACTTAGAGAGGCCTCATAAAACGGTTCATAAAAACTATGAAAAGGATTTCCGTCACAGAGTGAATTAAGAAAACGAAAAGTACGTGATTTGATAACTTGTTTGAAAAAAGAACAAACCATGTTCACAAGACCAGCCAAACAATCAAAAGCTGCAACGATCGCGTCATTTAAAATATCTCATATATTGGCGAAACACAAGAAACCATTTTGATGATGGATTGGTTGTGAAGGAAGCATTTATTGAAGCGGGTGAGAGACTTAAAAATAAAACAGAGATTATGTCTGCTATTAGAGACCTTCAGTTTATCTATCAGATAAACTAAAACATGATATCATGGAATGTACATACTTTTCTTTACAGTTCGACGAATCCACCGATATGACAGACACTGCCCAGCTGTGTATTTTTATTCGAATGGCTATTCAATGACACGTCGGCTAAGGAAGAGTTTTTGACAATGATTCCTCTGAAAGGAAAGACCCGTGGCGAAGATATATATGACATTTTCTTCAATTTTGTAACAAACTACAAGCTACCAATATATAAACTAGTGTGCATTACAACGGATGGAGCACCAGCAATGACTGGAAACGAAAACGGTTTTGTGGCATTGTGCCGAGCTAATGATGATTTCCCTTCATTTTTCTCTACAACATACATCAACAAGTTTTGTGTTCAAAAGTTCTAAAACATAGAGGAGATTATGGGCACTGCAATAAAAATTGTGAAGTCTATCCGTGCACGTAGCTTGCAACGACGGCTCTTTAAATTGCAGTTGGAAGATAGTGAGTCAGCTGAACACACTGATTTACTTCTTCACACGGACGTCAGGTGGTTGAGTCGCGGAAAATTTCTAGAAAGGTTTCAAGAATTATTGCCCGAAATAACAGCTTTTCTGGACGAAAGAGGTGATGACACTCAGATGCTGAAAAACGAAAAATGGCTGACTGATTTGGCATTTTTGACAGACATCACAATGCATTTAAACACCATTAATTTTGGAGCTTTAAGGTAAAGGAAGAACTGTTTTATTGAGATGATTAACGGAATAAACGCATTCAAAAGTAAATTGCAACTTATGATAGATCAACTGAAAAGAAAGGATCTGAAAAATTTTCCGTCCTTGAAAGCAAGGATTCCTTAGTTGAATTATGATATTTATGAAGCAGAATTATCAAATATTTTGGGCCAATTCGAAATACGTTTTTCATGATTTCAGTAAATTGGCAAATATCGCATCATTTATGAGTTATCCTTTTTCGTGTAAAAACATTGAGGAATTTAGCTACTGAAAATAGCAAATCAGTTTAAACATGGACTCATGTTCTGTTGAAAATAAGTTAGTGCAGATTATATCAGATATACATCTCAAAGCCACAGCATCTGATACAAAATTCTGGTGTTTTATATCTGAAGATAAATATCCGAATCTAAGGCAAATCGCCCTTCAACTGACGGCAATGTTTGGGTCAACTTACTTGTGCGAGTCTGCATTTTCTGAAATGAAGATAATTAAGTCAAAATATCGCAATCGACTAACTGATGAACATATGTCATCATGCTTACGATTAGCACTCGGTAATTACGTACCATCTTATGAAAAGTATGCTGAGGACATGCAGTGCCACGCTTCAACATCGAAAGTCACTCTTTAGTTAAGTTTAGACACTAGAACTCGTTTGTTTTGTAAGAACCAATAAACTCGCAATTTTGAATAATTAAGAGTTTTTTTATTGACATTTTAGAGCAGACCTACACTTACCTTGACTAAAAAAATGTGCGGAAAACTAATATCTGTGCCACGATACACCCTAACCTAGACGACAATCCTGCATCACACTTACTTGCAGCCTCTCATTGACGATCGATCGTAGTCTAACAATATTGAGGTAGATCGCCAGCAGTTCAAGTTTGAGCACCCCTGCTATAGAGGGATAACGTGCGGATCCGACCACTATATAGTAAGGGCAAAAATAATATTCCCATTTAGACCTAAGGGAAATAAGGGCGGAAAAACAGCACCCACGCAATACAACCTTGAGAGCCTGCTAAATGAAAGCACCTAGAACTTACATCAGAACAGATTGGACGGAAACGCAACGCACTATAACGCAACAAGATACGGTAGACAACGTATATAAGAAAATTATAAAATAGCATTAAGAGCGCAGCCGAAAGAAGCAATCGGGATAAAAACAAGAAGCCACAGTAAAAAACTTTGGTGGAACGATGATGTTGACGCATTAGTAATCCAGAAGAAACAACTCTACAAGATATGGTTGAACACAAAATTACAAGAGGATAAAATGACAAATACACACAGACTAAGCGAACAACAAGAAAGAAAGCAATAATAGCAAAGAAAGAAATGTGGGACAAGAAATGTACGGAGATCAATACATATTTTTACATTTACACTATTGCAGTCGCTATAGTGTAGATAGATAAGTTTTGTTTCCGATATTTGTTTTTTATATACCAGATAATTTATCAAAGGTAATTCACTCACAATAATTTTCGCTTAATCTACACTTTATGGAGAATATTCCAGACTTTTTTCAAAATCTTTTGATTAGCACTCTTAGAGATAGGGTGGGGAAACAACGACTTTTGCCAATTTTTTAAAAATAATAAGAAGAATAGTTTGCACGAGTATTACATCATATAAATTTTTGAACTCTTGTTTTCACAAGCTTTCATTTGACCCTCCACTCGGACAATCTTCCAAATTTTTTTTCACTTCCGATTTCACCCCCAAAATTTAACCCCTTAAATCAAAATTTAACTTTCGAAATTGTGATTGGTTGTGAGTGGGCCATCAATTCCTATATTTGTGACAAATTTCAACTTTTTATGTCAAATAGTTTCGGGGAAAATCGGATGTGACAGACAGACAAAGTGTTCCATAAGTGTTTCCTATGGAATACTAAAAAAATACACGTACAGTTTAGGAGAATTTCGTGTAGCACCCTGTACGGATAATATGTTACCCATATGTTTTATCTACGGTCTAATGTATTCTGGCTATAAATTTCATTGATTTCCACGAACATTTTTATTTTTAAGGTTTGCTATCCAATGCAGATACTGGTTTATTTTCTTATAGCTTTATTATCTAATGAATAAAATGGAAAAATAAATTAACCTATATCTTCCCCTGTATACGCGATGTTCTAAAATAAACACTGAATTTAACTCCCTCACACCAAAGAATATCCTCGATATTTTACACAATAGGTATTTTATGGAGACATTAACAAAAAAATTACCTACAACAAAGTTGGAAACAATGAGAAAATAACATAATTTTCAGATTTTCATTCTAACCTACTCTCCTATCCCTTTAACTACATATTTTTTATTATAAATGCTAAAATTTTGTCCAATTTCGTAACCAAAACTCAAAGAATTGTCTTAATACTATTGAAAACAATAACTCGAGATGTCCACAATTTCACCTCTCACTTCCTTGTTAAAATTGAAAATATTAAAAAAATAATAGAATTTTTAGTACTTCGAATTATAATATATAAGAAGGAACCCCCTCTTACTCTTTCCTTCATTCTTTTAACACCTTATATGTTTTATTATTTTATATTTATCCAATATCGTTAGCTAAAACAGAAAAATATATTATCGTACTATTGAAAATATTTAAATCATCTTTTACCCTCTTCTCTTGTTAAAATTAAAAATAAGGAAAACAAGAATCAATATTTTGATTGCTTGACTCCAGAAATCCTGAAAAAGATTTTAAATATGAGGCCACAATTATAACTATCCTTCCTACCCCTTAATTCCTTATGTGTTTTGCTATAAATAATTGTACTTAAATTTTTTTCATTATTCCAATTAAAATCCTCTAAAAAATTTCATAATACTATAGAAACTATACAATATATATATATATATATATATATATATATATATATATATATATATATATATATATATAATAACGAGCGACGGCCACCCCCTGTGATAAAATTAAAAAAATTAAAGAATTAAATAAATGTTTCAATTTCTTGACTCCAACAACCTTGAAAATGATATATATGTACATAATATATATGAATCAACCCCTTACTCTCAATCTTTACTTATATATATTTTTTTTACATCAATAAAACCAGAAAAAAATACCATAATACTAATAAAACTATACAAGATTTCCCGATACTCGCCCTTTTCACACCCTACCCCTAAAATGATACAGCTAAAACTGTAGGTTTTATCCCTTTTTCAAGTATTATATATGTGTACTAAGTATAAAAATGATATCTCATTATATTCGAAAGTTATTGTGCCATCAAACAGATAGACAGATAAAAAAATTTTAAAAAAGTTTTATCCATAAGGTGGTAATTACTTCATAATTTCTGAAGAAATTTCTACGAAATTTTGCATCAAAGGCCTGGGGACAGTTGACAGTACATTCGAGGGTTATTTAATAAGTAAAGAGACAAATAGCTTTAACTCAAGGATAGTTCATTGGATTGCTACAAAATTTGGTCTACTTTTGACATAATCCCCCCAACTTTAATACACTTGTCCCACCTTTCTGCTAGTTTTTTGATTCCTATGGCAAAAAGTTCCTTCGGTTGACGTCGAAACGACTCTTACACTTTTTCCTTCACTTCTTTATTGTCGATAAACCTCTTTTCACATAGGGCAACTTTTAGAGGTCCGAACAAACGAAGATAGACTGTACGCGAGATGAGACAAGAATCTCCCAACCCAGTTCTTGAAGCATCGTAAATGGTTCTGAATAATATTGTGAACAGTTCCAATACTTACCCCAACCTCCTGAGCTATCATTTCAAAGCACTTCTTCTGTTATCACGCATGAGTCCATCAATCCTCGATTTCAACGAGGTACCGGAAATTTCAACTGGACGTCCACTTTGCTGCTCGCACACACTCTTTTGAACCGATCTATCTACTTGTAAACGTTCGAAAGGTGCATGCAACTTTCTCCATACTGTAATAACATTCTAGAATGTATTTCACTTGGCTGCTGCCTTCTGCTACTAAAAATCTGATGACAGAACGCTGCTCTTCTAAAGTGCGGTCTTCCAATGGACTCGCCTTGGTAAATTGGATATTTTGAGGTTATGTTTACACTACATGATCGAACAGCTGATTAAACAAGGTTTTCAACTTGCACTCCTAGAAATATGATTCAGTTTCGTTGAATGGGTTTAAGCTGAAATCAATTGTCTCTTTACTTATTGAATAACCCTCGTATATAGAACTAGATAAAATTTGATATGTTTTGTTTCATAATAGTGCCCGTTAAAATAGTAATTTTAACCACCTTCTCCTAGATTGAATTGTTCCTCATAATATTTTAAAAATATTAAATGTCATGCTTACTCCTCTTAATATTAAGTTTTGTCATAATGATTTTCAGTTTGGTAATATATTGTACTATGCACCAAATTCCTTTGATAACAGAAGTATGCAAAAAAAATTACCTGTCCTTTAAGTGTTTTCTTAAGTATTTTTTTATGCTGAATCCAAAAAAATCATAAAAAAAGGTTTTTTTCGGAACACACTAAAAGCTATGTTGATATTATATTATACCCCAAGAAAGAAAACAGGGAAAAAATATATTGTTTTAACCTATTTTGGTAACACGTCAGAGAAAATTAAAAACCATAAACAAATATAATATCAACATAACTTTAACTCGTTAGGAAAATTCATTAAAAACGCAAAGGGAAAACAGAATGGATCAAAAAAATCTGTGTGTATCAGTTGAATTGTGGTTCTTGTCATAAAAGTTACATAGGTCAGACAGGTCGCTCATTCGAAACTCGGATTTTAGAACATAAAAGAAGCTATTTTAAAAAACAAAACTGACTCAGCGTACAGTAATCACTTAACAGAATCAAATCATCTTTTTGACGATAAATTTAAAATTCTACACATACAAAACAAAGGCGTAAAATTTCACCTATTAGAAAATTTAGAAATAAATAAAATTAAAAATTCAGACATCATATTAAACGAACAAAAAGATACCTGTCTGGCCCATGGTAACTCACCTTTACTCAATTTATACAATTAATATTCAGAATGGATTTCCCAGCAATATTCATTAGCATATAGTATTAATTATTACCTATCTACCTTAGGGTATTTGTATAAATGTAACAACACTAATGTTCAATATCATTTTGTATCAGACGAAGCTATAGTATAGCGAAATGCGTCATACAGTTTCAGTGAAACTAAATAAAGTGGAAATTTGACAAAATCTGTCTTTCTGTACATTATATATATATATATATATATATATATATATATATATATATATATATATATATATATATATATATATATAGCAAACTTGAAATTCTTGGGGTAATCAGTCATGGGAATAGGGCTAAAAAGTTTTTAACACCTTTTTAGCTATGCCAAGCTTTCGAAAATATTTTATTTTCTTCTTCTTCATACCGTAAACTATCATTATTCTAAGATTTACAACAGAAAGCAACACCAATTATTAACATCAAAACTACTTACTATTAAGTGGTGCTTTTTAGGATAATCTTCTAAAATACCTTGAAGGTTTCAACATTATTAGCGATCACCAATATGGCTTTCGTAAACATAGATCAACAGGAGATCTTCTGATTTATGTAACACATGTTTGGAACAACGCAATTGAACACTTCGGAGAATCTCGAGCGGTTGCTCTTGACATATCCAAGGCATTCGACCGTGTTTGGCACAATGAACTGTTGGCTAAACTACGCTCTTATGGTATGTCTAAAAAGTTCTGTTTGTGGCTCTCATGTTTCCTCAGAGAGCGTTCTTTACGAGTCGCAGTCGACGGATTTCCTTCTAACACCTTTACTGTCAACGCCAGTGTGCCCCAAGGCTCCATACTGTCTCCTACTCTCTTTCTTATTTATATTAACGATCTGCTGGAAAAGACCGAAAATCCAATCTACAGCTTTGCAGATGACAGTACGCTTATCTCTTCATTCACTTTGAACACTCGGACATCGGCTACTCAGACGAATATCCGCATACAGCAGGAAGTCATTCAACCTAACAAAGACCTGGAAGAAATTCTATCTTGGGGGTGACAGTAACCAAGTGGAATTTATCGCTACAAAAACCCAGGCGGCAGTTTTTTCTAAAAAAAGTTAACGTTGCTGAACTCGACATAGCTTTGTCGGGGCACTCTATTCTCCTAGCATCGTCACTCAATTTGTTAGGCGTTAATTTGGGAGCAAATATGTCCTGGTATGAACATGTCGTAGGCATAGCAAGGAGAGCTTCTCAAAAGTTGGGAATATTATTTCTAACCAGAAAGCTTTACACTTCACAACAACTGTTAATTCTTTACAAAGCTTAAATTCGACCAACTATGGAATACTGATCCCATATTTGGGGCTCCGCTCCCAAACATACACTGCATTTGTTGGATTCTGTTCAGAGAAGGGCTGTTCGTCTGATTAGAGAGCCAGAACTGACCGGCGGCCTTGATTCGCTGGAACATCGAAGAACGGTTGGCGACTTGAGTCTATTCTACAAGTATTTTCATGGAGGGTGTTTGAGGGATGTAGCCCGCTTAATTCCTCCCAAAGCGGTGCATGTTAGAAGTACACGTCGCGCTGATACTTCACATCCGTATGAGCTTGTTACTCTTCGTATAACGCTTTTCAAGCAGTCTTTTATATGGAGAACATCATCCCTTTAGAATGGCTTACCCAGGACTGTGTTTCCCACCGAGTACAATTTACAGCGATCCAAGAACAACGTGAATCGCTTTTTCCGCATACGTGTCGCTCCTGTAGCGCTTTAGGGACTTCCCTGCAGCACGTGTGCTAGACCCATAAAAAAAAAAGAAGAAATCTACAAAAAAAAGAACAGCAAAACATCCTAGAAATAAAAAGAATGGGTCATGTGTTGGTTGTAATGAACCATACAAAGAACCAATTACTGAATATTGGATCGGTTGTTCTTTATGTGAAGAATGGTGGCATGAAGATTGTACCGCGTACATTGGTATTGGTTCTTTTCAAATGTGATATTTGTACGTCAAAATAATTTAGTATTATATTATCGTGGCTTAAGAAGCCTTTGATATCTATACGTAATCTTAGCAACCTTAGTGCGCAATGTTACCCGCACGGGGCTCTAAGACTGCGCATTTCCGATTTATTTTTTTTTTTCATAACTCTAAAAATTATTACCAATGCTTCGATTAAGTATAACCTTAATTAATCTTAATAACGTGTTCATTAAACTTATTGAAGATGGTTATGATAATTTGTGTTTTTCTTGATATATAGCCAATCAAATATTAAGTGCGCAATCTTGTCAATAGAGGGTGGGGGGATAACAATTTTTGGCATTTTTTTAAATGATACAAAAAAGGTATGTGTATGTGATTTTACAAGCTTTCAGTTGACACCCCACTCCATAACCTGGTAAACAATTTTTTTTTTCACTCTCGATTTCACCCCCCAAAAACTATACCCTTAAGTTAAAATTTAACTTTCAAAAGTACAAGGCTCTTGGGCTATCAATTGGTACATTTGTTCCAAATTTCAACTTTCTATGTCAAATGGTTTCGGAGAAAATCGCATATGACAGACAGACGGACGGACACCAAAGTAATCCCATAAGCGTTTCGTATGGAAGAGTAAAAAATTACTTAATAATAATAATTAAACAATTCCGTCATACCCCTCAACATGAAATTAACTACGTAACAATTGCGAAAGGAAATGCAATAATTGCACTTGCAGTGGATATTTCAGAACACGCTTACTTAATAGCAGAGAACTGAAAACTAAATGAAGTAGATAGGTATACCTAGATTAAGGAAGATTACTAAAATAATAATTGTTGCCTAAATGAATCTCACACTATTAGGTATTTATTAAACAAAAATACACTAATAACAATAAATAAATGTTTTTATTGTTATTTAGAACCTACTGACACCAACAAAGTACTTACAATGCATCTACAAAAAGAATGAAAGAATCTTAAAATTACGCCTTCGTCTTCAAAAAAAAAACCTCATGTCATCATGTCACTAAACTTAAAGAAAATCAAATTGGAGACTGGGACTGCAAGTGCAAGGAAAACATAACACCCCGCCAGCGCTGATTACCGTTTCCCACCACGCCACGAGCGAGTCGCCCTGCGCTTGCTCTTGGCAAGTTTTTTTCACCACCGCGTCTGCTCCCTTTTGTCACGACCTTATAAAATGTAGCTTATGTTCACCCCACAAGTCCAGCTAAGTACAAGTAATTTTTTTTAAAATCGGATCGGCAGTTTCACAGATTACCTCCGAAAAACAAACGAACATACCAACTTCTTTAAAATATTAGTATTGTTTACTGCCTAAAATTTTATGGACGTGTCACGAATTAAAAATACTTACATTTTGTTTACTGTTAAATGTGCGTAATATTTTGTACAATAATATAAAAATTTTGCACTTTTTTGTTGTCTTAGTAATAATACAAAAATTATATGGTAAGCTGCTTTAAAGTAAGGCAGAAACAGGAACAAAAATGAAAGATTCTATAGACCAACATTTATATGTTATATAGATATATATTAAGAAATCACATTGTCATAATGAGTGTGCTTAATATTAAAATTTATAAAATATTCAACAAAATCCTAACAATGGCTGAAAATAGGGGAAAGTAAAGAAAACTGATCAAGGCTCCACATATGTGTATTTTGATGCAAAATAACAGAGGATCACTTATTGAACATGAACTGAAAATTGGTTAACGATATCGACCTCTAGCAAATTCAGATTGAATTCAAAAAGTTTTTTATTAATTACAAATTTACACATATGTACTTAGGCTTACAAGTTTGACTTATGTGGTATAAATACAATACGTTGAGTAACATATTCATTTATGCAATAACCTTTTGGTTGGTAGGTGTTTTGTCGAATGGTAGCCCCTCGTACCGTTTTGGTGTTAATTGCATTATTTTCATATATCTTTACAGGATGGTGTTGTCTTTTGATGTTCATTGTCTTTTTTTGTTTCTTCATAGTTGTTTATGTTTTCCTTGTGAAAAATAGAACAAAAAACCCAACTTGATATTTGCAGGTACGTATGCGTACCAATAGCCTTATATTGTTATGGTTTGCATTCGCTCTCTTTTTTTTCTGTCTCGCATCTGTCATTCATTCTTCCTTCTCACTCATTCTTTCTTATATTATTTACTTGCATTATTTGAATTCTTTATCTTGGGTACAACATACGAGAAAGCTGAAATCGATCATCGACTATGTAATAGTGAAACAAATAACTACACTACAAGTAAATGATGTGAGAGCCTATAGAGCAGGGGTGCTCAAACGGTCGATCGCGATCGACAAGTCGATCATGAGTGCTTTTTGAGTCGATCTCGAGCAAAAAATTCCGATATAGAACTATTCACAGATTCTGTTTTAGGTAACTAAAACAAAATGTAATGAATAAACTACTAAAATTTATTCGATCCACAATTAGTCCAGAATAACCCCCTCATCACTTTCTTTTTTCGTAATAATCCCCTGCTAGAGGCAAAAGGCGGCTTTATCAAAGGAACGCGCGGTACTTGTCAAAGAAAAGCCGCGTTTTTGATTCCCGCCGATTTTTCTAGAAACTTCGGGCGGCGTGTTTGACGGGAACATTCGAGACTTCGTTCGCGCCGATATAAATGTTGCGCCTGCAGGAATAGAAGTCAGTCTGAGTTGTAACTTGAAGGCGATACATCGATACAAAGTTTATTAATAAATAGTCCAAAATCAGTGCGGCGAAGAAAAGTAAAACTTATCATTTTAATAACGATTGGGAGGAAGAATTTTTCTTTTGTATGGTAAAGGATAAGTGAATTTGTCTCATTTGCCGTGCGTCAGTTGCAATACCTAAGCGTGGGAACTTAGAGAGGCCTCATAAAACGGTTCATAAAAACTATGAAAAGGATTTTCCGTCACAGAGTGAATTAAGAAAACGAAAAGTACGTGATTTGATAACTTGTTTGAAAAAAGAACAAACCATGTTCACAAGACCAGCCAAACAATCAAAAGCTGCAACGATCGCGTCATTTAAAATATCTCATATATTGGCGAAACACAAGAAACCATTTGATGATGGATTGGTTGTGAAAGAAGCATTTATTGAAGCGGGTGAGACTTTATTTGGAGATTTTAAAAATAAAACAGAGATTATGTCTGCTATTAGAGACCTTCAGTTATCTCGTCCGACTGTCACAAGGCGTGTTGAAGTCATGAGTCAGGACATGGCAGATAAACTAAAACATGATATCATGGAATGTACATACTTTTCTTTACAGTTCGACGAATCCACCGATATGACAGACACTGCCCAGCTGTGTATTTTTATTCGAATGGTATTCAATGACACGTCGGCTAAGGAAGAGTTTTTGACAATGATTCCTCTGAAAGGAAAGACCCGTGGCGAAGATATATATGACATTTTCTTCAATTTTGTAACAAACTACAAGCTACCAATATATAAACTAGTGTGCATTACAACGGATGGAGCACCAGCAATGACTGGAAACGAAAACGGTTTTGTGGCATTGTGCCGAGCTAATGATGATTTCCCTTCATTTTTCTCCACAACATACATCAACAAGTTTTGTGTTCAAAAGTTCTAAACATAGAGGAGATTATGGGCACTGCAATAAAAATTATGAAGTCTATCCGTGCACGTAGCTTGCAACGACGGCTCTTTAAATTGCAGTTGGAAGATAGTGAGTCAGCTGAACACACTGATTTACTTCTTCACACGGACGTCAGGTGGTTGAGTCGCGGAAAATTCCTAGAAAGGTTTCGAGAATTATTGCCCGAAATAACAGCTTTTCTGGACGAAAGAGGTGATGACACTCAGATGCTGAAAAACGAAAAATGGCTGACTGATTTGGCATTTTTGACAGACATCACAATGCATTTAAACACCATTAATTTGGAGCTTCAAGGTAAAGGAAGAACTGTTATTGAGATGATTAGCGCAATAAACGCATTCAAAAGTAAATTGCAACTTATGATAGATCAACTGAAAAGAAAGGATCTGAAAAATTTTCCGTCTTTGAAAGCAAGGATTCCTTAGTTGAATTATGATATTTATGAAGCAGAATTATCAAATATTTTGGGCCAATTCGAAATACGTTTTTATGATTTCAGTAAATTGGCAAATATCGCATCATTTATGAGTTATCCTTTTTCGTGTAAAAACATTGAGGAATTAGCTACTGAAATAGCAAATCAGTTTAACATGGACTCATGTTCTGTTGAAAATAAGTTAGTGCAGATTATATCAGATATACATCTCAAAGCCACAGCATCTGATACAAAATTCTGGTGTTTTATATCTGAAGATAAATATCCGAATCTAAGGCAAATCGCCCTTCAACTGACTTGTTTGGGTCAACTTACTTGTGCGAGTCTGCATTTTCTGAAATGAAGATAATTAAGTCAAAATATCGCAATCGACTAACTGATGAACATATGTCATCATGCTTACGATTAGCACTCGGTAATTACGTACCATCTTATGAAAAGTATGCTGAGGACATGCAGTGCCACGCTTCAACATCGAAAGTCACTCTTTAGTTAAGTTTAGACACTAGAATTCGTTTGTTTTGTAAGAACCAATAAACTCGCAATTTTGAATAATTAAGAGTTTTTTTATTGACATTTTAGAGCAGACCTACACTTACCTTGACTAAAAAAATGTGCGGAAAACTAATATTTGTGCCACGATACACCCTACCTAGACGACAATCCTGCATCACACTTACTTGCAGCCTCTCATTGACGATCGATCGTAGTCTAACAATATTGAGGTAGATCGCCAGCAGTTCAAGTTTGAGCACCCCTGCTATAGAGGGATAACGTGCGGATCCGACCACTATATAGTAAGGGCAAAAATAATATTCCCATTTAGACCTAAGGGAAATAAGGGCGGAAAAACAGCACCCACGCAATACAACCTTGAGAGCCTGCTAAATGAGAGCACCTAGAACTTATATCAGAACAGATTGGACGGAAACGCAACGCACTATAACGCAACAAGATACGGTAGACAACGTATATAAGAAAATTATAAATAGCATTAAGAGCGCAGCCGAAGAAGCAATCGGGATAAAAACAAGAAGCCACAGTAAAAAACTTTGGTGGAACGATGATGTTGACGCATTGGTAATCCAGAAGAAACAACTCTACAAGATATGGTTGAACACAAAATTACAAGAGGATAAAGACAAATACACACAGACTAAGCGAACAACAAGAAAGAAAGCAATAATAGCAAAGAAAGAAATGTGGAACAAGAAATGTACGGAGATCAATACATATTTTTACATTTACACTATTGCAGTCGCTATAGTGTAGATAGATAAGTTTGTTTCCGATATTTGTTTTTATATACCAGATAATTTATCAAAGGTAATTCACTCGCAATAATTTTCACTTAATCTACACTTTATGGAGAATATTCCAGACTTTTTTCAAAATCTTTTGATTAGCACTCTTAGAGATAGGGTGGGGAAACAACGACTTTTGCCAATTTTTTAAAAATAATAAGAAGAATAGTTTGCACGAGTATTACATCATATAAATTTTTGAACTCTTGTTTTCACAAGCTTTCATTTGACCCTCCACTTCCAAATTTTTTTTCACTTCCGATTTCACCCCCCAAAATTAACCCCTTAAATCAAAATTTAACTTTCGAAATTGTGATTGGTTGTGAGTGGGCCATCAATTCCAATATTTGTGACAAATTTCAACTTTTTATGTCAAATAGTTTCAGGGAAAATCGGATGTGACAGACAGACAGACAGGCGGACACCAAAGTGTTCCCATAAGTGTTTCCTATGGAATACTAAAAAAATACACGTACAGTTTAGGAGAATTTCGTGTAGCACCCTGTACGGATAATATGTTACCCATATGTTTATCTAGGGTCTAATGTATTCTGGCTATAAATTTCATTGATTTCCACGAACGTTTTTATTTTTAAGGTTTGCTATCCAATGCAGATACTGGTTTATTTTCTTATAGCTTTATTACCTAATGAATAAAATGGAAAAATAAATTAACCTATATCTTCCCCTGTATACGCGATGTTCTAAAATAAACACTGAATTTAACTCCCTCACACCAAAGAATATCCTCGATATTTTACACAATAGGTATTTTATGGAGACATTAACAAAAAAAATTACCTGCAACAAAGTTGGAAACAATGAAAAATAACATAATTTTCAGATTTTCATTCTAACCTACTCTCCTATCCCTTTAACTACATATTTTTTTTATTATAAATGCTAAAATTTTGTCCAATTTCGTAACCAAAACTCAAAGAATTGTCTTAATACTATTGAAAACAATAACTCGAGATGTCCACAATTTCACCTCTCACTTCCTTGTTCAAATTGAAAATATTAAAAAAATAATAGAATTTTTAGTACTTCGAATTATAATATATAAGAAGGAACCCCTCTTACTCCTTCCTTCATTCTTTTAACACCTTATATGTTTTATTATTTTATATTTATCCAATATCGTTAGCTAAAACAGAAAAATATATTATCGTACTATTGAAATTATACAATATTTAATGATCTTTTACCCTCTTCTCTTGTTAAAATTAAAAATAAGGAAAACAAGAATCAATATTTTGATTGCTTGACTCCAGAAATCCTGAAAAAGATTTTAAATATGAGGCCACAATTATAACTATCCTTCCTACCCCTTAATTCCTTATGTGTTTTGCTATAAATAATTGTACTTAAATTTTTTTCATTATTCCAATTAAAATCCTCTAAAAAATTTCATAATACTATAGAAACTATACAATATATATATATATATATATATATATATATATATATATATATATATATATATATATATATATATAATAACGAACGACGACCACCCCCTGTGATAAAATTAAAAAAATTAAAGAATTAAATAAATGTTTCAATTTCTTGACTCCAACAACCTTGAAAATGATATATATGTACATAATATATATGAATCAACCCCTTATTCTCAATCCTTTACTTATATATATTTTTTTTTACATCAATAAAAACCAGAAAAAAAATACCATAATACTAATAAAACTATACAAGATTTCCCGATACTCGCCCTTTTCACACCCTACCCCTAAAATGATACAGCTAAAACTGTAGGTTTTATCCCTTTTTCAAGTATTAACATATATGTGTACTAAGTATAAAAATGATATCTCATTATATTCGAAAGTTATTGTGCCATCAAACAGATAGACAGATAAAAAATTTTTAAAAAAGTTTTATCCATAAGGTGGTAATTACTTCATAATTTCTGAAGAAATTTCTACGAAATTTTGCATCAAAGGCCTGGGGACAGTTGACAGTACATTCGAGGGTTATTCAATAAGTAAAGAGACAAATAGCTTTAACTCAAGGATAGTTCATTGGATTGCTACAAAATTTGGTCTACTTTTTGACATAATCCCCCCAACTTTAATACACTTGTCCCACCTTTCTGCTAGTTTTTTGATTCCTATGGCAAAAAGTTCCTTCGGTTGACGTCGAAACCACTCTTACACTTTTTCCTTCACTTCTTTATTGTCGATAAACCTCTTTTCACATAGGGCAACTTTTAGAGGTCCGAACAAACGAAGATAGACTGTACGCGAGATGAGACAAGATCTCCCAACCCAGTTCTTGAAGCATCGTAAATGGTTCTGAATAATATTGTGAACAGTTCCAATACTTACCCCAACCTCCTGAGCTATCATTTCAAAGCACTTCTTCTGTTATCACGCATGAGTCCATCAATCCTCGATTTCAACGAGGTACCGGAAATTTCAACTGGACGTCCACTTTGCTGCTCGCACACACTCTTTTTGAACCGATCTATCTACTTGTAAACGTTCGAAAGGTGCATGCAACTTTCTCCATACTGTAATAACATTCTAGAATGTATTTCACTTGGCTGCTGCCTTCTGCTACTAAAAATCTGATGACAGAACGCTGCTCTTCTAAAGTGCGGTCTTCCAATGGACTCGCCTTGGTAAATTGGATATTTTGAGGTTATGTTTACACTACATGATCGAACAGCTGATTAAACAAGGTTTTCAACTTGCACTCCTAGAAATATGATTCAGTTTCGTTGAATGGGTTTAAGCTGAAATCAATTGTCTCTTTACTTATTGAATAACCCTCGTATATAGAACTAGATAAAATTTGATATGTTTTGTTTCATAATAGTGCCCGTTAAAATAGTAATTTTAACCACCTTCTCCTAGATTGAATTGTTCCTCATAATATTTTAAAAATATTAAATGTCATGCTTACTCCTCTTAATATTAAGTTTTGTCATAATGATTTTCAGTTTGGTAATATATTGTACTATGCACCAAATTCCTTTGATAACAGAAGTATGCAAAAAAAATTACCTGTCCTTTAAGTGTTTTCTTAAGTATTTTTTATGCTGAATCCAAAAAAATCATAAAAAAAGGTTTTTTTTTCGGAACACACTAAAAGCTATGTTGATATTATATTATACCCCAAGAAAGAAAACAGGGAAAAAATATATTGTTTTAACCTATTTTGGTAACACGTCAGAGAAAATTAAAAACCATAAACAAATATAATATCAACATAACTTTAACTCGTTAGGAAAATTCATTAAAAACGCAAAGGGAAAACAGAATGGATCAAAAAAATCTGTGTGTATCAGTTGAATTGTGGTTCTTGTCATAAAAGTTACATAGGTCAGACAGGTCGCTCATTCGAAACTCGGATTTTAGAACATAAAAGAAGCTATTTAAAAAACAAAACTGACTCAGCGTACAGTAATCACTTAACAGAATCAAATCATCTTTTTGACGATAAATTTAAAATTCTACACATACAAAACAAAGGCGTAAAATTTCACCTATTAGAAAATTTAGAAATAAATAAAATTAAAAATTCAGACATCATATTAAACGAACAAAAAGATACCTGTCTGGCCCATGGTAACTCACCTTTACTCAATTTATACAATTAATATTCAGAATGGATTTCCCAGCAATATTCATTAGCATATAGTATTAATTATTACCTATCTACCTTAGGGTATTTGTATAAATGTAACAACACTAATGTTCAATATCATTTTGTATCAGACGAAGCTATAGTATAGCGAAATGCGTCATACAGTTTCAGTGAAACTAAATAAAGTGGAAATTTGACAAAATCTGTCTTTCTGTACATTATATATATATATATATATATATATATATATATATATATATATATATATATATATATATATATATATATAGCAAACTTGAAATTCTTGGGGTAATCAGTCATGGGAATAGGGCTAAAAAGTTTTTAACACCTTTTTAGCTATGCCAAGCTTTCGAAAATATTTTATTTTCTTCTTCTTCATACCGTAAACTATCATTATTCTAAGATTTACAACAGAAAGCAACACCAATTATTAACATCAAAACTACTTACTATTAAGTGGTGCTTTTTAGGATAATCTTCTAAAATACCTTGAAGGTTTCAACATTATTAGCGATCACCAATATGGCTTTCGTAAACATAGATCAACAGGAGATCTTCTGATTTATGTAACACATGTTTGGAACAACGCAATTGAACACTTCGGAGAATCTCGAGCGGTTGCTCTTGACATATCCAAGGCATTCGACCGTGTTTGGCACAATGAACTGTTGGCTAAACTACGCTCTTATGGTATGTCTAAAAAGTTCTGTTTGTGGCTCTCATGTTTCCTCAGAGAGCGTTCTTTACGAGTCGCAGTCGACGGATTTCCTTCTAACACCTTTACTGTCAACGCCAGTGTGCCCCAAGGCTCCATACTGTCTCCTACTCTCTTTCTTATTTATATTAACGATCTGCTGGAAAAGACCGAAAATCCAATCTACAGCTTTGCAGATGACAGTACGCTTATCTCTTCATTCACTTTGAACACTCGGACATCGGCTACTCAGACGAATATCCGCATACAGCAGGAAGTCATTCAACCTAACAAAGACCTGGAAGAAATTCTATCTTGGGGTGACAGTAACCAAGTGGAATTTATCGCTACAAAAACCCAGGCGGCAGTTTTTTCTAAAAAAGTTAACGTTGCTGAACTCGACATAGCTTTGTCGGGGCACTCTATTCTCCTAGCATCGTCACTCAATTTTGTTAGGCGTTAATTTGGGAGCAAATATGTCCTGGTATGAACATGTCGTAGGCATAGCAAGGAGAGCTTCTCAAAAGTTGGGAAATATTATTTCTAACCAGAAAGCTTTACACTTCACAACAACTGTTAATTCTTTACAAAGCTTAAATTCGACCAACTATGGAATACTGATCCCATATTTGGGGCTCCGCTCCCAAACATACACTGCATTTGTTGGATTCTGTTCAGAGAAGGGCTGTTCGTCTGATTAGAGAGCCAGAACTGACCGGCGGCCTTGATTCGCTGGAACATCGAAGAACGGTTGGCGACTTGAGTCTATTCTACAAGTATTTTCATGGAGGGTGTTTGAGGGATGTAGCCCGCTTAATTCCTCCCAAAGCGGTGCATGTTAGAAGTACACGTCGCGCTGATACTTCACATCCGTATGAGCTTGTTACTCTTCGTATAACGCTTTTCAAGCAGTCTTTTATATGGAGAACATCATCCCTTTAGAATGGCTTACCCAGGACTGTGTTTCCCACCGAGTACAATTTACAGCGATCCAAGAACAACGTGAATCGCTTTTTCCGCATACGTGTCGCTCCTGTAGCGCTTTAGGGACTTCCCTGCAGCACGTGTGCTAGACCCATAAAAAAAAAAGAAGAAATCTACAAAAAAAAGAACAGCAAAACATCCTAGAAATAAAAAGAATGGGTCATGTGTTGGTTGTAATGAACCATACAAAGAACCAATTACTGAATATTGGATCGGTTGTTCTTTATGTGAAGAATGGTGGCATGAAGATTGTACCGCGTACATTGGTATTGGTTCTTTCAAATGTGATATTTGTACGTCAAAATAATTTAGTATTATATTATCGTGGCTTAAGAAGCCTTTGATATCTATACGTAATCTTAGCAACCTTAGTGCGCAATGTTACCCGCACGGGGCTCTAAGACTGCGCATTTCCGATTTATTTTTTTTTTTCATAACTCTAAAAATTATTACCAATGCTTCGATTAAGTATAACCTTAATTAATCTTAATAACGTGTTCATTAAACTTATTGAAGATGGTTATGATAATTTGTGTTTTTCTTGATATATAGCCAATCAAATATTAAGTGCGCAATCTTGTCAATAGAGGGTGGGGGGATAACAATTTTTGGCATTTTTTTAAATGATACAAAAAAGGTATGTGTATGTGATTTTACAAGCTTTCAGTTGACACCCCACTCCATAACCTGGTAAACAATTTTTTTTTCACTCTCGATTTCACCCCCCAAACTATACCCTTAAGTTAAAATTTAACTTTCAAAAGTACAAGGCTCTTGGGCTATCAATTGGTACATTTGTTCCAAATTTCAACTTTCTATGTCAAATGGTTTGGGAGAAAATCGCATATGACAGACAGACGGACGGACACCAAAGTAATCCCATAAGCGTTTCGTATGGAAGAGTAAAAAATTACTTAATAATAATTAAACAATTCCGTCATACCCCTCAACATGAAATTAACTACGTAACAATTGCGAAAGGAAATGCAATAATTGCACTTGCAGTGGATATTTCAGAACACGCTTACTTAATAGCAGAGAACTGAAAACTAAATGAAGTAGATAGGTATACCTAGATTAAGGAAGATTACTAAAATAATAATTGTTGCCTAAATGAATCTCACACTATTAGGTATTTATTAAACAAAAATACACTAATAACAATAAATAAATGTTTTTATTGTTATTTAGAACCTACTGACACCAACAAAGTACTTACAATGCATCTACAAAAAGAATGAAAGAATCTTAAAATTACGCCTTCGTCTTCAAAAAAAAAACCTCATGTCATCATGTCACTAAACTTAAAGAAAATCAAATTGGAGACTGGGACTGCAAGTGCAAGGAAAACATAACACCCCGCCAGCGCTGATTACCGTTTCCCACCACGCCACGAGCGAGTCGCCCTGCGCTTGCTCTTGGCAAGTTTTTTTCACCACCGCGTCTGCTCCCTTTTGTCACGACCTTATAAAATGTAGCTTATGTTCACCCCACAAGTCCAGCTAAGTACAAGTAATTTTTTTTAAAATCGGATCGGCAGTTTCACAGATTACCTCCGAAAAACAAACGAACATACCAACTTCTTTAAAATATTAGTATTGTTTACTGCCTAAAATTTTATGGACGTGTCACGAATTAAAAATACTTACATTTTGTTTACTGTTAAATGTGCGTAATATTTTGTACAATAATATAAAAATTTTGCACTTTTTTGTTGTCTTAGTAATAATACAAAAAAAATATATGGTAAGCTGCTTTAAAGTAAGGCAGAAACAGGAACAAAAATGAAAGATTCTATAGACCAACATTTATATGTTATATAGATATATATTAAGAAATCACATTGTCATAATGAGTGTGCTTAATATTAAAATTTATAAAATATTCAACAAAATCCTAACAATGGCTGAAAATAGGGGAAAGTAAAGAAAACTGATCAAGGCTCCACATATGTGTATTTTGATGCAAAATAACAGAGGATCACTTATTGAACATGAACTGAAAATTGGTTAACGATATCGACCTCTAGCAAATTCAGATTGAATTCAAAAAGTTTTTTATTAATTACAAATTTACACATATGTACTTAGGCTTACAAGTTTGACTTATGTGGTATAAATACAATACGTTGAGTAACATATTCATTTATGCAATAACCTTTTGGTTGGTAGGTGTTTTGTCGAATGGTAGCCCCTCGTACCGTTTTGGTGTTAATTGCATTATTTTCATATATCTTTACAGGATGGTGTTGTCTTTTGATGTTCATTGTCTTTTTTTGTTTCTTCATAGTTGTTTATGTTTTCCTTGTGAAAAATAGAACAAAAAACCCAACTTGATATTTGCAGGTACGTATGCGTACCAATAGCCTTATATTGTTATGGTTTGCATTCGCTCTCTTTTTTTTCTGTCTCGCATCTGTCATTCATTCTTCCTTCTCACTCATTCTTTCTTATATTATTTACTTGCATTATTTGAATTCTTTATCTTGGGTACAACATACGAGAAAGCTGAAATCGATCATCGACTATGTAATAGTGAAACAAATAACTACACTACAAGTAAATGATGTGAGAGCCTATAGAGCAGGGGTGCTCAAACGGTCGATCGCGATCGACAAGTCGATCATGAGTGCTTTTTGAGTCGATCTCGAGCAAAAAATTCCGATATAGAACTATTCACAGATTCTGTTTTAGGTAACTAAAACAAAATGTAATGAATAAACTACTAAAATTTATTCGATCCACAATTAGTCCAGAATAACCCCCTCATCACTTTCTTTTTTCGTAATAATCCCCTGCTAGAGGCAAAAGGCGGCTTTATCAAAGGAACGCGCGGTACTTGTCAAAGAAAAGCCGCGTTTTTGATTCCCGCCGATTTTTCTAGAAACTTCGGGCGGCGTGTTTTGACGGGAACATTCGAGACTTCGTTCGCGCCGATATAAATGTTGCGCCTGCAGGAATAGAAGTCAGTCTGAGTTGTAACTTGAAGGCGATACATCGATACAAAGTTTATTAATAAATAGTCCAAAATCAGTGCGGCGAAGAAAAGTAAAACTTATCATTTTAATAACGATTGGGAGGAAGAATTTTTCTTTTGTATGGTAAAGGATAAGTGAATTTGTCTCATTTGCCGTGCGTCAGTTGCAATACCTAAGCGTGGGAACTTAGAGAGGCCTCATAAAACGGTTCATAAAAACTATGAAAAGGATTTTCCGTCACAGAGTGAATTAAGAAAACGAAAAGTACGTGATTTGATAACTTGTTTGAAAAAAGAACAAACCATGTTCACAAGACCAGCCAAACAATCAAAAGCTGCAACGATCGCGTCATTTAAAATATCTCATATATTGGCGAAACACAAGAAACCATTTGATGATGGATTGGTTGTGAAAGAAGCATTTATTGAAGCGGGTGAGACTTTATTTGGAGATTTTAAAAATAAAACAGAGATTATGTCTGCTATTAGAGACCTTCAGTTATCTCGTCCGACTGTCACAAGGCGTGTTGAAGTCATGAGTCAGGACATGGCAGATAAACTAAAACATGATATCATGGAATGTACATACTTTTCTTTTACAGTTCGACGAATCCACCGATATGACAGACACTGCCCAGCTGTGTATTTTTATTCGAATGGTATTCAATGACACGTCGGCTAAGGAAGAGTTTTTGACAATGATTCCTCTGAAAGGAAAGACCCGTGGCGAAGATATATATGACATTTTCTTCAATTTTGTAACAAACTACAAGCTACCAATATATAAACTAGTGTGCATTACAACGGATGGAGCACCAGCAATGACTGGAAACGAAAACGGTTTTGTGGCATTGTGCCGAGCTAATGATGATTTCCCTTCATTTTTCTCCACAACATACATCAACAAGTTTTGTGTTCAAAAGTTCTAAACATAGAGGAGATTATGGGCACTGCAATAAAAATTATGAAGTCTATCCGTGCACGTAGCTTGCAACGACGGCTCTTTAAATTGCAGTTGGAAGATAGTGAGTCAGCTGAACACACTGATTTACTTCTTCACACGGACGTCAGGTGGTTGAGTCGCGGAAAATTCCTAGAAAGGTTTCGAGAATTATTGCCCGAAATAACAGCTTTTCTGGACGAAAGAGGTGATGACACTCAGATGCTGAAAAACGAAAAATGGCTGACTGATTTGGCATTTTTGACAGACATCACAATGCATTTAAACACCATTAATTTGGAGCTTCAAGGTAAAGGAAGAACTGTTATTGAGATGATTAGCGCAATAAACGCATTCAAAAGTAAATTGCAACTTATGATAGATCAACTGAAAAGAAAGGATCTGAAAAATTTTCCGTCTTTGAAAGCAAGGATTCCTTAGTTGAATTATGATATTTATGAAGCAGAATTATCAAATATTTTGGGCCAATTCGAAATACGTTTTTATGATTTCAGTAAATTGGCAAATATCGCATCATTTATGAGTTATCCTTTTTCGTGTAAAAACATTGAGGAATTAGCTACTGAAATAGCAAATCAGTTTAACATGGACTCATGTTCTGTTGAAAATAAGTTAGTGCAGATTATATCAGATATACATCTCAAAGCCACAGCATCTGATACAAAATTCTGGTGTTTTATATCTGAAGATAAATATCCGAATCTAAGGCAAATCGCCCTTCAACTGACTTGTTTGGGTCAACTTACTTGTGCGAGTCTGCATTTTCTGAAATGAAGATAATTAAGTCAAAATATCGCAATCGACTAACTGATGAACATATGTCATCATGCTTACGATTAGCACTCGGTAATTACGTACCATCTTATGAAAAGTATGCTGAGGACATGCAGTGCCACGCTTCAACATCGAAAGTCACTCTTTAGTTAAGTTTAGACACTAGAATTCGTTTGTTTTGTAAGAACCAATAAACTCGCAATTTTGAATAATTAAGAGTTTTTTTTTATTGACATTTTAGAGCAGACCTACACTTACCTTGACTAAAAAAATGTGCGGAAAACTAATATTTGTGCCACGATACACCCTACCTAGACGACAATCCTGCATCACACTTACTTGCAGCCTCTCATTGACGATCGATCGTAGTCTAACAATATTGAGGTAGATCGCCAGCAGTTCAAGTTTGAGCACCCCTGCTATAGAGGGATAACGTGCGGATCCGACCACTATATAGTAAGGGCAAAAATAATATTCCCATTTAGACCTAAGGGAAATAAGGGCGGAAAAACAGCACCCACGCAATACAACCTTGAGAGCCTGCTAAATGAGAGCACCTAGAACTTATATCAGAACAGATTGGACGGAAACGCAACGCACTATAACGCAACAAGATACGGTAGACAACGTATATAAGAAAATTATAAATAGCATTAAGAGCGCAGCCGAAGAAGCAATCGGGATAAAAACAAGAAGCCACAGTAAAAAACTTTGGTGGAACGATGATGTTGACGCATTGGTAATCCAGAAGAAACAACTCTACAAGATATGGTTGAACACAAAATTACAAGAGGATAAAGACAAATACACACAGACTAAGCGAACAACAAGAAAGAAAGCAATAATAGCAAAGAAAGAAATGTGGAACAAGAAATGTACGGAGATCAATACATATTTTTACATTTACACTATTGCAGTCGCTATAGTGTAGATAGATAAGTTTGTTTCCGATATTTGTTTTTATATACCAGATAATTTATCAAAGGTAATTCACTCGCAATAATTTTCACTTAATCTACACTTTATGGAGAATATTCCAGACTTTTTTCAAAATCTTTTGATTAGCACTCTTAGAGATAGGGTGGGGAAACAACGACTTTTGCCAATTTTTTAAAAATAATAAGAAGAATAGTTTGCACGAGTATTACATCATATAAATTTTTGAACTCTTGTTTTCACAAGCTTTCATTTGACCCTCCACTTCCAAATTTTTTTTCACTTCCGATTTCACCCCCCAAAATTAACCCCTTAAATCAAAATTTAACTTTCGAAATTGTGATTGGTTGTGAGTGGGCCATCAATTCCAATATTTGTGACAAATTTCAACTTTTTATGTCAAATAGTTTCAGGGAAAATCGGATGTGACAGACAGACAGACAGGCGGACACCAAAGTGTTCCCATAAGTGTTTCCTATGGAATACTAAAAAAATACACGTACAGTTTAGGAGAATTTCGTGTAGTAGCACCCTGTACGGATAATATGTTACCCATATGTTTATCTAGGGTCTAATGTATTCTGGCTATAAATTTCATTGATTTCCACGAACGTTTTTATTTTTAAGGTTTGCTATCCAATGCAGATACTGGTTTATTTTCTTATAGCTTTATTACCTAATGAATAAAATGGAAAAATAAATTAACCTATATCTTCCCCTGTATACGCGATGTTCTAAAATAAACACTGAATTTAACTCCCTCACACCAAAGAATATCCTCGATATTTTACACAATAGGTATTTTATGGAGACATTAACAAAAAAATTACCTGCAACAAAGTTGGAAACAATGAAAAATAACATAATTTTCAGATTTTCATTCTAACCTACTCTCCTATCCCTTTAACTACATATTTTTTTATTATAAATGCTAAAATTTTGTCCAATTTCGTAACCAAAACTCAAAGAATTGTCTTAATACTATTGAAAACAATAACTCGAGATGTCCACAATTTCACCTCTCACTTCCTTGTTCAAATTGAAAATATTAAAAAAATAATAGAATTTTTAGTACTTCGAATTATAATATATAAGAAGGAACCCCTCTTACTCCTTCCTTCATTCTTTTAACACCTTATATGTTTTATTATTTTATATTTATCCAATATCGTTAGCTAAAACAGAAAAATATATTATCGTACTATTGAAATTATACAATATTTAATGATCTTTTACCCTCTTCTCTTGTTAAAATTAAAAATAAGGAAAACAAGAATCAATATTTTGATTGCTTGACTCCAGAAATCCTGAAAAAGATTTTAAATATGAGGCCACAATTATAACTATCCTTCCTACCCCTTAATTCCTTATGTGTTTTGCTATAAATAATTGTACTTAAATTTTTTTCATTATTCCAATTAAAATCCTCTAAAAAATTTCATAATACTATAGAAACTATACAATATATATATATATATATATATATATATATATATATATATATATATATATATATATAATAACGAACGACGACCACCCCCTGTGATAAAATTAAAAAAATTAAAGAATTAAATAAATGTTTCAATTTCTTGACTCCAACAACCTTGAAAATGATATATATGTACATAATATATATGAATCAACCCCTTATTCTCAATCCTTTACTTATATATATTTTTTTTACATCAATAAAAACCAGAAAAAAATACCATAATACTAATAAAACTATACAAGATTTCCCGATACTCGCCCTTTTCACACCCTACCCCTAAAATGATACAGCTAAAACTGTAGGTTTTATCCCTTTTTCAAGTATTAACATATATGTGTACTAAGTATAAAAATGATATCTCATTATATTCGAAAGTTATTGTGCCATCAAACAGATAGACAGATAAAAAATTTTTAAAAAAGTTTTATCCATAAGGTGGTAATTACTTCATAATTTCTGAAGAAATTTCTACGAAATTTTGCATCAAAGGCCTGGGGACAGTTGACAGTACATTCGAGGGTTATTCAATAAGTAAAGAGACAAATAGCTTTAACTCAAGGATAGTTCATTGGATTGCTACAAAATTTGGTCTACTTTTTGACATAATCCCCCCAACTTTAATACACTTGTCCCACCTTTCTGCTAGTTTTTTGATTCCTATGGCAAAAAGTTCCTTCGGTTGACGTCGAAACCACTCTTACACTTTTTCCTTCACTTCTTTATTGTCGATAAACCTCTTTTCACATAGGGCAACTTTTAGAGGTCCGAACAAACGAAGATAGACTGTACGCGAGATGAGACAAGATCTCCCAACCCAGTTCTTGAAGCATCGTAAATGGTTCTGAATAATATTGTGAACAGTTCCAATACTTACCCCAACCTCCTGAGCTATCATTTCAAAGCACTTCTTCTGTTATCACGCATGAGTCCATCAATCCTCGATTTCAACGAGGTACCGGAAATTTCAACTGGACGTCCACTTTGCTGCTCGCACACACTCTTTTGAACCGATCTATCTACTTGTAAACGTTCGAAAGGTGCATGCAACTTTCTCCATACTGTAATAACATTCTAGAATGTATTTCACTTGGCTGCTGCCTTCTGCTACTAAAAATCTGATGACAGAACGCTGCTCTTCTAAAGTGCGGTCTTCCAATGGACTCGCCTTGGTAAATTGGATATTTTGAGGTTATGTTTACACTACATGATCGAACAGCTGATTAAACAAGGTTTTCAACTTGCACTCCTAGAAATATGATTCAGTTTCGTTGAATGGGTTTAAGCTGAAATCAATTGTCTCTTTACTTATTGAATAACCCTCGTATATAGAACTAGATAAAATTTGATATGTTTTGTTTCATAATAGTGCCCGTTAAAATAGTAATTTTAACCACCTTCTCCTAGATTGAATTGTTCCTCATAATATTTTAAAAAAATATTAAATGTCATGCTTACTCCTCTTAATATTAAGTTTTGTCATAATGATTTTCAGTTTGGTAATATATTGTACTATGCACCAAATTCCTTTGATAACAGAAGTATGCAAAAAAAATTACCTGTCCTTTAAGTGTTTTCTTAAGTATTTTTTATGCTGAATCCAAAAAAATCATAAAAAAAGGTTTTTTTCGGAACACACTAAAAGCTATGTTGATATTATATTATACCCCAAGAAAGAAAACAGGGAAAAAATATATTGTTTTAACCTATTTTGGTAACACGTCAGAGAAAATTAAAAACCATAAACAAATATAATATCAACATAACTTTAACTCGTTAGGAAAATTCATTAAAAACGCAAAGGGAAAACAGAATGGATCAAAAAAATCTGTGTGTATCAGTTGAATTGTGGTTCTTGTCATAAAAGTTACATAGGTCAGACAGGTCGCTCATTCGAAACTCGGATTTTAGAACATAAAAGAAGCTATTTAAAAAACAAAACTGACTCAGCGTACAGTAATCACTTAACAGAATCAAATCATCTTTTTGACGATAAATTTAAAATTCTACACATACAAAACAAAGGCGTAAAATTTCACCTATTAGAAAATTTAGAAATAAATAAAATTAAAAATTCAGACATCATATTAAACGAACAAAAAGATACCTGTCTGGCCCATGGTAACTCACCTTTACTCAATTTATACAATTAATATTCAGAATGGATTTCCCAGCAATATTCATTAGCATATAGTATTAATTATTACCTATCTACCTTAGGGTATTTGTATAAATGTAACAACACTAATGTTCAATATCATTTTGTATCAGACGAAGCTATAGTATAGCGAAATGCGTCATACAGTTTCAGTGAAACTAAATAAAGTGGAAATTTGACAAAATCTGTCTTTCTGTACATTATATATATATATATATATATATATATATATATATATATATATATATATATATATATATATAGCAAACTTGAAATTCTTGGGGTAATCAGTCATGGGAATAGGGCTAAAAAGTTTTTAACACCTTTTTAGCTATGCCAAGCTTTCGAAAATATTTTATTTTCTTCTTCTTCATACCGTAAACTATCATTATTCTAAGATTTACAACAGAAAGCAACACCAATTATTAACATCAAAACTACTTACTATTAAGTGGTGCTTTTTAGGATAATCTTCTAAAATACCTTGAAGGTTTCAACATTATTAGCGATCACCAATATGGCTTTCGTAAACATAGATCAACAGGAGATCTTCTGATTTATGTAACACATGTTTGGAACAACGCAATTGAACACTTCGGAGAATCTCGAGCGGTTGCTCTTGACATATCCAAGGCATTCGACCGTGTTTGGCAAAATGAACTGTTGGCTAAACTACGCTCTTATGGTATGTCTGAAAAGTTCTGTTTGTGGCTCTCATGTTTCCTCAGAGAGCGTTCTTTACGAGTCGCACTCGACGGATTTCCTTCTAACACCTTTACTGTCAACGCCAGTGTGCCCCAAGGCTCCATACTGTCTCCTACTCTCTTTCTTATTTATATTAACGATCTGCTGGAAAAGACCGAAAATCCAATCTACAGCTTTGCAGATGACAGTACGCTTATCTCTTTCACTTTGAACACTCGGACATCGGCTACTCAGACGAATATCCGCAGACAGCAGGAAGTCATTCAACCTAACAAAGACCTGGAAGAAATTCTATCTTGGGGTGACAGTAACCAAGTGGAATTTATCGCTACAAAAACCCAGGCGGCAGTTTTTTCTAAAAAAGTTAACGTTGCTGAACTCGACATAGCTTTGTCGGGGCACTCTATTCTCCTAGCATCGTCACTCAATTTGTTAGGCGTTAATTTGGGAGCAAATATGTCCTGGTATGAACATGTCGTAGGCATAGCAAGGAAAGCTTCTCAAAAGTTGGGAATATTATTTCTAACCAGAAAGCTTTACACTTCACAACAACTGTTAATTCTTTACAAAGCTTAAATTCGACCAACTATGGAATACTGATCCCATATTTGGGGCTCCGCTCCCAAACATACACTGCATTTGTTGGATTCTGTTCAGAGAAGGGCAGTTCGTCTGATTAGAGACCCAGAACTGACCGGCGGCCTTGATTCGCTGGAACATCGAAGAACGGTTGGCGACTTGAGTCTATTCTACAAGTATTTTCATGGAGGGTGTTTGAGGGATGTAGCCCGCTTAATTCCTCCCAAAGCGGTGCATGTTAGAAGTACACGTCGCGCTGATACTTCACATCCGTATGAGCTTGTTACTCTTCGTATAACGCTTTTCAAGCAGTCTTTTATATGGAGAACATCATCCCTTTAGAATGGCTTACCCAGGACTGTGTTTCCCACCGAGTACAATTTACAGCGATCCAAGAACAACGTGAATCGCTTTTTCCGCATACGTGTCGCTCCTGTAGCGCTTTAGGGACTTCCCTGCAGCACGTGTGCTAGACCCATAAAAAAAAATAAAATCCATATTATTGTTAGTATTTATTGCGAAAACATGAGAAAATTTCGACAAAAATACTTTTAAAGAATATAAAAAAATAGTTTACTCAATTTTGTTATGTATGATACGAACAACTGTGTATTTCTAAGGTGATTTTATTTATATTTTTTCTATTCTTCTAAGGTGATTTATATATATATATATATATATATATATATATATATATATATATATATATATATATATATATATATATATGGCGCATTGGTGAAGCAATTAAGGCGAATCGAAAAATCCGCGCTTTGGTAGTTCCCAAAAGTGTTCTCTGTATTTGCTAGACCATCCCAAGACGCGTTTCGCCGTAACACGGCTCATCAGCTGGGCTAGGTTCAGCAACCTTCTCAAGCGGGAAGCCTGAGAAGGTGCGCCTATACATGTCAGCTGTAATGATCCAGGGAAAAATTGATAGATCTCGCAACAGATACATCGATCAGATCATATCTACAATCCACTTGGAGTTACAAGAGCTGATGAGAAGTGTCGAAGATAGAGAAGCCTGGAGAAATGTTATACATTTTCAGTAAAAATGCAATAGAGGTCACGGCGCTCAGAACCGAGAAACGATGAGAGAGAGAGAGAATGCATTCTTGCTCGAAGTTATATTGATATCCACGAACATTTACAATTTTAAATTTTACTTTCCAATGCAGATACTTGTTCATTTTCTTATAGCTTTAATATCAAATGAATAAAATGGTAAATTTACCCATATCTTCCACTGTATACACGGTGTTCTAAAATGCACACTAAATTTGACATCCTCACACTGAAGAATATCCTCGGAGTGCTTTATGGTGACATTAATAAAAAACAATGTAATTTTCAGATTTTCACTTTAATGCTACAAAAACTCGGGCGGCAGTTTTTTCTAGAAAGTTAACTTTGCAGAATCCGATATAACTATGTTGGGACACTCCACTCCTCTGGGAATATTATTTTGAACTAGAAAGCTTTAATTTTCACAACAACTTATAATTCTGTAGAATATTAAAATTCGACTAATAATGGAATACTACTCTCATATTTGGGACTTTGATCTGTTCATTTGTTGGATTCTATTCAGAAAAGAGCTGTTTGCCTGAATGGAGACCCAATACTGGAGAGCAACCTTGATTTCTTGAAATCTCGAAGAACGAATTCGCTTAGGATTGTGTTTTCCCAGGACTTTGTCTTCCACCGTGTATAATTTACAGTTATTTAAGATAAACGTGAATCGCTTCTTCAGCACACGCCTCGCTCTAGCACGTGTGCTATGCCCATCAAAAAAGGAACTCTAGGAGAAGTAAAATTCACACACATTCCTATCATGAGCAGCGCTTTTGAAATATATTACCAAAGGAATTTGAGACACTGTATAATATATGACCAATCTGAAAATGATTATGACAAAACAATATTAGATGAGTAAGCCTGACTTTTAATTATTTTAAAACAATGTAATAGGAACCATTCAATCTAGGAAGAGGTCGAGAAAATTACTATTTTAACAAACACTATAACGCAACAAAATATATAAAATTGTATGTAGTCCTATATATATATATATATTGTCAACTGTCCGCAGGCCTGAAAATACTATTCTGAGATCTATAATATCTTTGATGCCAAATTTCGTAGAAATTTTTTCAGAAATTATGAAGTGATGCCACATTATGGACAAAATTTTTTGAAAAAAGTTTATTTGTCTGTCAGTCTATTTGTTTGGCAGCACAATAACTTTTGAATGTAATGAGATATAATTTTTATACTTAGTACACATATAACACTTGAAAAAGGGATAAAATATACAGTTTTTAGGTTAGGTCATTTTAGAGGTGGACTGTGAAAGGGACTAGTGTCAGGAAATCTTGTATGGTGTTATGAGAATTTTTCCTGGTTTTCATTGAAGTAATAAAAAAATACTATATATGTAAATGATTGAGAGTAAGGGGTTGGTTCATATATATATATATATATATATATATATATATATATATATATATATATATATATATATATATATATATATATGTTATACATCATTTTTAGGTTTTTTAGAGTAAAGAAATTGAAAAATTAATTTAATTTAGTTTTTTCAATTTTATCATAAGAGGGGGATAAAAGGGGTGTTGGTCGTTAAATATTGTATAATTTCTATAGTATTATGAAATTTACATGATTTTAATTAGAATAATGAAAAAATGTAAGTACAATTTTATTTATAGCAAAACATATAAGGAATTAAGCACTATGAAGGAGAGTTACAATTGTGGTCTCACATTTACAATCTTTTTCAGGGCTTCTGGAGTCAAGGAATCAAAATGTTACTTCTTGTGTTCTGTATTTTAAATTTAAACAGGGGAAGAGGGTAAAAGATTTGAGTCTCGTTAAATATTGTATAATTTCAATAGTACGATAATATATTTTTCTGTTTGGTAGCGATAATGGATAAATATAAAGTAGTAAAACATATAAGACGTTTAAAGAATGAGGGAAGGAATCAGTTCAGGAAATTACAATTCCTTTTCAAAGATCCTGGAGTCGAAGAACTTAAAATTCATTCATTCATTATTTTTTCAATATTTCCAATTTTCACAAGAGAGTGGGAGGTTAAACGGTGAACATCATTAGGTATTGTAGAGTTTCAATAGTATTAAGACAATTTTCTTTGGGTTTCGTTTACGAAATTGGACAAAATTTTAGAATAATTATTTATAGTAAAACATATATGTAGTTAAAGGGATATGAGAGGAGGTTAAATTGCATGAATGCATGAGTAGCCAGTGTTCGAAGTTCAAAGTAAATAGTATGGATCACAGCGTTTATAGTAAAGGAATTAAAAAAAAAACCATCAACTGCTACTTGTAAAGAACGCCCTCTGAGGAAACACGAGAGCCATTAACAAAACTGTTCAGACATACCATAAAACCATAGTGTAGCAATCCGTCATCCCATACACGGTTAAATGCGTTAGATATGTTAAGTGCAACCGTTCGAGATGATCGAGAATGTTCAGTTGTGTTATTCCAACATCTGTAGCCTAAGTTAAAAGATCTCCTGTTAATCGTTACTGCAAGTAACGCCATATCGATGGCGACGAATAGTCCTTTCCATAATTTTCGATATTATTGAAAACATTGCTACTGGCCGATAGTTATTTGGTCTTCTTGCCATTTGTAGGTATCGGCTGAAGTGTAGCTCATTTCCAGCAGGAAGAAAATATTCCTTTTCTGTCGAATACTTTGAAAAATTTGCAGAAAACTAGCATTAGAATACGTATAACGGCTATTTTACCAGAGTCAGAACTTTTTTGGTGTCCAGTTTCATTAAAACATGTTTTGTGGACGCCATGTATAGATAATATTGGGCATCCTTAAATCCACATTGAGAATAGTAGGTTATATTTTTTCTTGGAAATGGACGGTAGAATATGAAGCTAAAAGTTTAGATAACTAGTTGGGTTTCTCAACAGGTGGCAATGGTAATATCTGGCCGAGCAAGTGGCGGAATAATGGGTTTAGTTTAGAACCCGGAATTATTGGGACAGGTAAGGAGTTTGTTTTTAATTCTTTGATTGCGTACTTCCTTGGTTTCGTCGATAATTTCTTTGAATCTGTTCCAGGTACGAACGAAGATGTTGCCATTTCTGACAGGGATGTATGGTAAGCTTCCATGCCAGCAAAAATAACATCAGAACCCTCCTTAGCGCAGTCCGATAGGAAAGTCCGAAAATGTTCTAAGAGTTCTTCCCAGTTAGTAAATTTGTAGTGCCAAATGTTTAGATGCCTCTCTGTCACTTAGACACATTCTATCGAAAGCAGTTTATTGTCAGAAGAACCTAACGGCGGCTTCACTGTGACGGTGTAAATCTCTAGATTAGTGATTAAAAACAAGAAGACTGGCAAACTTTCCACCACCAACAAGAATCCATGTTCGTTCATTGATAAACTGAGTAAAGCCACAACTGATTCAGTATTCTCTTGTTGGCAAGAGAGATCGCTTCTGACAAAGAGATAGATTCGAAAGTTACCCCTAAATCGAGAATAGAGATCGTACCCAGCATAGTAACAGTCGATGAACCAACCTTAGTTTCTCAGAGATAGAGTGCATGAGGCTCATTTGATTGCAGTTGTTTACTAAACTAAATTTATGTTCGAACATAAACCTGTATTAAAAAAATTTACTTTAAAGTTATTATCTCCGGATGTTGACGCCCCCGAACCAGCCTTCATCCGGAAATTCGAAAGGGAGATTAGTTTATCTCCGGAATTTTTTGATCTTGGAAGATTCATCATGCTATTCTTTTTTCACACAAAATCCAGGGCACGCCACAGGTACAAAACGTTAAGCAACGTCATATATATATATATATATATATATATATATATATATATATATATATATACTAGCCGTGCCCGCGGCTCCGCTCGCGTGGACTTGATTCACTACTATCGTCACTGCTTATTCCTTTTATTACCTAACGTAATAAAATATCTGCTATCATTTCGCCTTATCTCCCATTATTTCTCCTTATCTCCCATTATCTCCATATAATTTCCATTATCTAGGCTTATCTCTGCTCATCTCTAATTATTTCTCCTTATCTCCCAATATTTCTCCTTATTTCCCATTATCTCACCATATCTCCCATTATCTAGGCTTATCTCGACTTATCTCGTAATATTTATCTTTATCTCCCATTATTTCTCCTTTACTTCCATTATCTCACCATAACTCCCATTATCTAGACTTATCTCTGCTTATCTCCCATTATTTCTCCTTATCTCCCAATATTTTTACTTATCTTCCATTATCTCACCTTATCTCCCATTATCTAGGCTTATATCGAATTATATAGAACATATGTATAAATTTATAAAAACACGTAAATCGGATAAGTGGTTCTCAAGTGATACGCGCACTAGCGGACAGACAGACAGACAAAGAGACGTTGCATTTTATATATATTTTATTCTTTGCTACATGATATTGTTTCATATTTAATGTTTTAGGCAGTGCAGCAAGAGAACACTATAGCGGCAAACATTTCTCCTACTTGATTCACTATTATCGTCACTACTTATTTCTTATGTCATCTAACGTAATAAAATATATCCTATAATCTGGACAGAGAACATATGTATGTTAAAAAAAAGAGCACGTAAATCGGATAAGTGGTTCTCGAGTGATATGCGCACTAACGGACAGACTGACAGACAGACAGAGATACGTTGCATTTTATATATATTATAGATAATCTTTGCTACATGATATTGGTCCATATTTAATGGTTTAGCATGTTTAAAAAAAGCACGTAAATCGGATAAGTGGTTCTCCAGTGATATGCGCATAAACGGACAAACAGACAGAGAGACGTTGCATTTTACATATATTATAGATATCCTTTACTACATGATATTGTTCCATATTTAGTGGTTTAGGCAGTGTATTGCAAGAGAACGCGCTAGCGGCAAACTTTTTTCCGACGATTTGACTGTTTTTGTCACTGCTTATTCCTCATGTTACCTAATGTAATAAAATATAGCCTATAACCTGGCCAGAGAACATATGTATGTTTTTTTTAAAAAAAAGCACGTAAATCGGATAAGTGGTTCTCCAGTGATAAGCGCACTAACGGACAGACAGACAGACAGAGAGACGTGGCATTTTATATATTATAGTTATAGATTATTATTATTATTATTATATAACCTGGCCAAAGAATATATGTATGAACTTAAAAAAAGACACGTAAATCGGATAAGTGAGTCTCGCGTGGTAAACGCACTAATGGACAGACAGACAGACAGAGAGACATTGCATTTTATATGGATTATAGATATTCTCTGCTACATAATATTGTTCCATATTTAATGATTTAGGCTGTGTATGGCAAGGGAACTCTCTAGCGCCAAACTTTTTTCCGACTCCATACACTATTATTGTCACTGCTCATTCCTTTTGCTACCTATCGTAATAAAATATAGCCTATAACCGGCCAGAGAACATATGTATGTTTAAAAAAAAAAGTATGTAAATCGGATAAGTGGTTCTCCAGTGATAAACGCACTAACGGACAGACAGACAGACAGAGAGACGTTGCATTTTATATATATATATATATATATATATATATATATATATATATATATATATAATATATACATATATATATATATATATATATATATATATATATATATATATATATATATATATATATATATATATATATATATATATTATATATATATATATATATATATATATATATATATATATATATATATATATATATATACATACATACATACAGTGAAATCTTATTTGGGCGGACACCAACAGGATCGATCGAAAATGTCCATTCAAGAGGGGTGTCCGCTTAAAAAAAAATACAAAAAAGATCGTTTTTTTAATGAAAACTGTAATTAAAGAATTGAAGATATTTAAAACATATACTTATGTATGTACATATTTTTAAAATAAACAAAAAAATATGTTGCATTTAGATACATATAAAATATAATAGGAGGAGTTATACTTGTGAAATGAAAGGCCACTTTAATGACGCAAAAATTCATATGGTGTTGTTTGTCTCCTCCTTTTCTTTAAAATAACGTCCACAAATCGTAGTTCTAATTTAAAAAGAAGCTCTCTAAAGTCTCTGCATCTCCGTGATCTTCGGCAAAACTTTTAACCTGCTTGGTTAGGGTAATAGGTTCACCATAATTTGGGATAGCATCTGTTGATACTGAAACCTCATCGACATCAGAATCATCGGAAAGTCCTTGTATTTCAACTGGATTTTCAATTTCTTGTTCTGAATCTGGATTTTCAACATACAAATTTTCATCTATGTTCAAAAAATTATTAAGGTTTTCATTATCAGTCAACTCCAACAAGTTATCATTTTTGAGAATATCTGCAAGTACGTTAAGTGGTAAGTCATCTTCTGGATCAGATGTAACAGCCTCAGTTAACTGGTCTTCACTTTGTATATTTTCATGCTTAAATCCCGCTTTACGGAAGCAATGTTTAACTGTTTCCTTGGATACTTGTTCCCAAGCAGTTTTTGCAAAGTAAACTGCATCCAGTTTCGTAATTTTCTTAATTAACTCAAAAGCTGTACTGGCAATTTCAATGTTTTCTATCAGGTGTTTTAGTATTACATTTCGGTAATAAATTTTAAAATTTTTTATAATCTCCTGGTCAAGTGGTTGACATGATGATCTACAGTTAGGGGGCAGAAAAAAGATTTTTATATTTTTTTAAGCGGACTTCTTTTGGATGAGATAATGCATTGTCTAGAAATAACAAAATGTTTTTCTTTTGTCATTTTCCAATCAAGATCTTGCAACCACTCTGTGATAATTTCTCCTGTCATCCAAGCTTTCTTATTAGAATGATAAAACAACTTCAGCAATAACCGAAGCTCCTTCTCCTAAAATCGCTTTAAAGCTTATGTTGTGACTGATTCTAAATTTATTAAGCCAACCAGAAGAAGCACTGAATGTAGAATTTCCCAGAGACTCGGCTATTTCTTTTGCTTTACATCATATTAGCGGACCTGAAAAAACATTAACAATAAGTTTTTTGCATTTTTTTCACGACAAGCCTACTGATACTCTGACCCCTTTTATCCATTCTTTGAATTGATATGAAAAGTTAATCAACGCATTAATTCCAGAAAACCTTATCTAAAAAAAATAATTCATGTGCATACTTGTCAAAGGAATCCCCTTATGGCGAGCTGCTATAAACCAGTTATAACATAACTTGTCAATTTTGGTACCATCACCAGTCAAAAAGCTTCTTTTTAGTGTTCCGTACGGAACACTTATAAGATCACTTCGGTGTCTGTCTGTCTGTCTGTCTGTCTGTCTGTCTGTCACACCCGATTTTCTCCGAAACTATTTGACATAGAAAGGTGAAATTTGGTAATAATATAGGAATTGATGGCCTCATCAGAGCCATGTAGTTTTGAGAATTAAATTTTGACTTAAGGGGTTAGTTTTAGGGGGTGAAGTCGAAAGTGAAAAAAAAATTTTTTTACTAGGACATCGAGTGTGGTGTCAAATGAAAGCTTGTGAAAACACGAGTAAAAAATATATATATAATATTATACTTGCGCGCCCTTTTCTTTGTATTATTTTTAAAAATTCGCGAAAAATCGCTGTCCCGGGCCTTATCTCGAAAACTACTTATCAAAAAATTTCGAGAAAATTCTGGAATATTCTCCACGGGGTGTAGATTGAACGAAAATTATCACGAGTGCATTACCTTTAATAATTTATATGGTATATAAAAAAACCAAAATTTCAAGGTCATCAGATTTCAGTAAAAATTGGAAACAAACTTTGTTGAAAACTCATTTGAGGTGTGTTTTGTGAAGTCACTGATCATTTTATACCACCGTAACATAAATTTTTGACTTAAGGGGTTCGTTTTGAGGGGTGAAATCGGAAGTGAAAAAAAATTTTTTTTACTAGGTCATCGAGTGTGCTGTCAAATGAAAGCTTGTGAAAACACGAGTAAAATATATATATATATATATATATATATATATATATATATATATATATATATATATATATATATATATATATATATATATATCTATATATATATATATATATATATATATATATATATATATATATATATATATATATATATATATATATATATATATAATTTCAAGGTCATCAGATTTCAGTAAAAATTGGAAACAAACTTTGTTGAAAACTCATTTGGGGTGTGTTTTGTGAAGTCACTGATCATTTTATACCACCCTAACAAAAATTTTTATTTTAAAAACAATCAACGTACGGAACACTAATTGTGCAAGTTCAACTTGCACTTGACCGGTTTTTTCATTTAAATTGCTGTTCGACATCCACTTGTTTAGAAGGATCTCTTTATGTTTAATTATATCAGCAGCTTGTATTTTTCCGATATTAAAACACCTAGATAAGTCTCTTACACTTAACTTTTCCTTATTGTGAACTTCAACAATCTCAATTTTTTGTTTAAGCGTGAGAAGCGTGAGAGCCATTTCTACAATGAATATGTCGTCCACCGTGTCTCATAGGTATCAGACTAATATTAAATTCCGTCGTGTATCAAAAAATTGAGATCGGTAAATCCCCGATTTACTCGGGGAGGTCCCTCAGTAAAGGCAGGCAGCGACGTTGGCTCGCGGCGATATTGAAAAACGCATCAGCAATGCTCGCCACAGAAAAAAAAATGAGACAAGGCGTTTATTTTTTATTATTTTTTGTCCGGTTAGAGGATATTTTTTTGTGTCCGCGTCCGTTCAAGAGAATATCCGTCCAAGAGGAAGTTAACACAATGCCAATTATAAGAGAGTCGGTCGAAACTGTCCGGTCAAGGGAGGTGTCCGCGAAGGAGAATTTCACTATATATATATATATATATATATATATATATATATATATATATATATATATATATATATATATATATATATATATATATATATATATTTATATATATATGTATATATTTATAATATATATATATATATATATATATATATATATATATATATATATATATATATATATATATATATATATATATATATATATATATATATATATATATATATATATATATATAACATGGTTCCCGTCTGAAATAATTGGATCTTTATTTTCCTGGTAAAATATGGAAAAATTAAAGATACGAGCTATCAAAACCAATATTTGATTCCCATTCAGCAACTTTGAGTCCATAGGAATAGAGCTGAAAACATATTTGAATATAGATTTCCAATTTCTGCTTACCCATATTTACTTGGTCCAAAAGGGTATGGGCGATTTCTAGATTTCTTCCCCTGCTTTTAAGGTCACTAGGAAACTGTGACCCTCCAGGTGAAACTGAACTTCTCTATCTTTTTCAGCGACTTGACGGAATAGAGATGAAAATATGTCAAATCATACCATGTGAATCACAGAAAAATGAGACAAGGCGTTTATTTTTTATTGTTTCAGGATAATTCACCGCCTAATTCATCATATTCTCCATTGAATCACGATTCAGTGACTCGAAACATATCGGAATATAGATGGTAATATATCAGAGTGACCCATGTAAACCCATACCCACATTGCGGAACAGGACATGTGGAATTCGTGGATTTTTTACTTCTTTTTGAGGTTAAAAAAAAACTGTGATATGATTAGGCAAATCCAACATGTGATCGTGTTCAGCTGCCAAAAATACAGGCAGGTAGGGGGATCAGTCATCTCAGACAGAATTTTTTTTGTGTTCCTGTGTTATTGGAAACAGTAATAAATTTGGCACATCAACTATTAAAATTACGGAAAATTGGAGTTAAAGTTTAATTTTATCACAAAAACTGACCATAGTAATAAGACAGAAAGTAAACAGATAATAGATGATAAAAACATATATAAATGAACTGAACTGTCGCAATTAACGTTCAAGTCATTTAAGACAGTCATCGAGCGAACAACAATATTCTTGAAAGAGATATGTTTTTGTTCTACTGTGTATTATTTTTTGGCGCACTAATATTAAGTATTTACGCTTATTTTAAGTATGCTTATACATATTGGGCTAGAAAAGGTGTGCCATATGTTGAACCTAGTTTTCCTCTAGGTAAGTAACTAATAATAATATTTATGTTTATGTACGAAAGGTAGGCTAGCTAGGGACTGACTTCTTGAACTGATACCTGCCCAAGTCGCCTGATTTGACTGTGAACAAAAATAAAACCAGGTTAAAAAAAATTGCAAGGAAACTGAAAATCAAGCAAAGTTAAATGGACGTTTGTATTAAATAGATAATGACATTCATATGAACGTGTATGTGCTCGCTACAAATTTTTCAACATTGACAGAATAACTGTTTGATTTTTTTTACTTTTCTTGCCGAAAGAAAGTATCGTATTCGTAAAGAAAATCACATTTCGAGATTTTTACTTTTCTCCACGTTTTAGGGATCCTAGATCACGAAAAACCTCACTTATTTCCATCGATCCGTTTGTCTGTCTGTCGGTCTCTTGGCACGATAAATCTCCAATAAAATGAGATATTAATATCAAACTTGGTTGGATATTATCTAGTGAGGGGATAAAACCTATAGTTTTTGAACAATATCGCTTTTGGCCAAGCGGGTGAAACAGGATGAGTTCTATAAATTTGATATATTTTAATAGTAATTACCATATGTTCCTATTTTTTTTTTTTTTGTTGAAATAAGAAATAAATTTTACTCCTAAATATTTATAGCAAAACATATAAGATATTAAAGGGGTAAGAGAGGAGTGGTGTTTTCCATTGCTTTCAATTTTAACTCAGGATGGGGCTAAAAGAGGCGAGGTTGTTTAATATCGTATAACCTAAATATTTTTTGCAGATTATTTATAGTAAAATATGTATATAAGGGGTTAAAGACTTTGGGTTGCTTCTTATATAGGATGTTATTGGTCTTTTTCAAAGTTTTTGGAGTTGAAGAATCTGATAATTAGGTTATTTTTATGATTCTTTCAATTTTGATGGGGAAAGGATGTGAAAAAGGTGAAGTAGATAAATAATAGTACAGTTTTAATAATATTATGAAAATTTTTCCAGGTTTTTGTCTACGATACTGAAGAAATTTTAAGCATATGTTCGAATGAAGTAGCCGTTTCTTGATGGAAATTCATAAAAATTAAATTAAACACACAGGTTGGTTCTAATTTCTACTATATTTTGTACTTATGACAATTGTCTCGGTCCCAGTACCTTCTTCAGATAAACGATAACTGTTATCGCTTATTTGAAGAAGGTACTGTGTACCAAAATAATTGTCATAAGTACAAAATAAAGGGAAAATTTAGAACCAACCTAAATGTTCATCTTAACTTTAAGCATAAATATTTAATTTCAATAAATAATTATGCAATGTATAAGCAAAGGGGAGGAGAGTTAGAAGGGTGATTTCGTATCTTGTTCTCGGTTGGAGAAAAATTTTAGCATATATATATATATATATATATATATATATATATATATATATATATATATATATGTATATATGTATATATATACATATATATATATATATATATATATATATATATATATATATATATATATATATATGGGATGTTTCACAATAACGGGGACCACCGGGTGACCAGAACTAAGAGACCCGGCCCCATATGTGTAATGGCTCAACATTTTTCTTGAAGTGTCTACTTTCGAATGCCATTACAAAATTCAATATGGCGGCGCATTATGGCGGCTAAACTCATAATGTTTAAACAAAAAAAAATGTAGTTTTATTACAAAAAACGAATGTCGTCAAAAAAAATTTTGAAAATTCATACTCCGGAGTTCCCGAGGGTACTAAATTTATTTCTAAGGTTAATTTTTGATTTAGCACCCTTACAAGGGATGAAAAGAATGGTTTGGGTGACTAATTATCAGAATTTATAAAAATTTAGTTCTGCAGATTGGGGAATGGAAATTTAAGGTTTTTTTATGCTTCTAATTATATTTTTGATGGTAGTTTTGAAATTTGTATCCCTTATAAAGGTGAAAAATAGGGGTTGGGGGTGAAATATTGACACAATTATGTTTTATTGTGTATGGAATTAAAAATTTGTTATCAGCACTTTTTGAGGACGCATATTAGATTATGTAACGTAATTTTTCTGCTCCTCTTCCTGTTTTATAAGCTATGGTATGTCAGGTTAAGGTAGTTAAGTTGCCTTTCTGAAATATGGGCTAAGGAATGTTAAGTTAGTATAGTGAACCAAGGTTAGCCACACCTTTTTTCAACATTTACAATTTCGATAGAAGATTGTTGACGTAAATGACTGAGGATAAGGGTACGGTCGAAATTTGGACATCATCAATTTTTGTGTTAAGATTTAAAAATTTATTATCAAGGGTTTTTGAGGATGTCAATTTCGACTTTAATATTCCTTGCAGGTATAAAAATAAGGAGTTTTACCTCTGTAAGGGACAAATTTATAAAACTAATATCAAAGTCAAAATTGGAAAAGTATTAAACTGACATCAGAGTCAATATAAGCGTCCTCGAAAACCTCTGATAACAAATTTTTAATTCTAAACACAATAAAACGTAATTACGTAAATATTTCACATTAAACCCTTATCTTTCAACTTTATAAGTGGTACAAATTCGAAAACTACACTAAAAAATATAACTATCATACGAGAGCCTTAAGTTTCCATTGCCCAAGCTGCAGAACTAAATTTTTACAAATTCTGATAATTAACCACCTCCAAATTCTCTTTTCATCCCTTGTAAGAGTGCAAAATCAAAAACTAACAGCAGAAGTGAATTAAATATCCTTGAAAACCTCCGAGGATGAATTTTCAAAATTTTTTCGATGTTATTCGTTTTTTGACATGAAAATACATTTTTTTTTTTTAAACATTATGATTTTAGCCGCTATATTGCGTTCGCCATATTGAATTTTTTAAAAGGCCAGGTAACATTCGAAAATATACACTTTGACACAATTTTTGAGCAATTACACATATGTGGGCGTCTCTCTCGGTTCTGATAACACGGGTATCCCCGTATATATATATATATATATATATATATATATATATATATATATATATATATATATATATATATATATATATATATATATATATATAAAAACTCCTGGACAAAATTAACGCAACAATCTGAAAATTAATTTATCTTTTTCTTATGTCAGTTTTAAAGTTTATCGAGTATTTGAATAGTAGGCTATGCATATTTTGTTTCGTTGTTCATGACAGAAATCAAAACAATTCGTTTAGTTTTAAAGAATTTTTTAGAAGATAAACAATTTTCTGTAATAATGCGATAGATTTTCTTTAAAAGTAAGCTTATAAATTGTTCCCTTTTTCAAAGTAATAGGTTTTTGTGGTAGACTGTTTTATTTTTGACCCCGAAGAATTAGAAAAATGAATCGAACAAGGAATTTAACTGAACACGAGGTAGTGCGAGCCTCTGTTTTATTGGTCGAGGGATATTGTCAGATTTATGATGCCAATTTGTTAGGCAAACATCGTTCCACAATAAGTCGTATGGTAAGACGCTTGAATGAAGTAGGAACTTATTCTAGAAGGCTAGGGCAAGGGCGAAAACGATGCACTAGCGACCTAGATGAACGTTTTATAAGACAATATGCTTTAAGAAACAGGACTGTCACTAGTTCTATAATAAGAAACGAACTCGAAGCTGTTCGTAATGTCAAAAAAACAGTTAGAAGACGGTTAAATGAAGCTGGATTAAACAGTAGGAGACCAGCCACTGCGCCCTTGCTTACTAGAGAGAACAGAGTTGCCAGGTTACGTTTTGTTCGAAATCACGAAAACTGGTCTGTGGATGATTGGAAACAAGTTTTCTTCACAGGTGAGTAGGGTTAGTCTAAAACATCCAGATGGTCGTGAGCGAGTATGGCGAAGACCAGGGGAGAGGTTTGCTCCTTGCAATATCTCTGCAAGGATTCCATTCGGCGGTGGATCTGTTATGTTCTGGGGTGGCATCTGCTTTGATGCTCGCATAGAGTTAGTTCCTGTCCGTACGAGATCCATGAATGCTGACTACTATCTTGAGAATATTGTAATAGAACATGTGATGCCTTTCGGTCATTTTATGGGGCTCAATTTCCTGTTTATGCAAGACGACGCTCGACCTCACGTGGCTAGGAAGGTACGCGATTATCTTAATCAAGTTGATATACCGATTATGCAATGGCCACCAAAAAGCCCGGATCTGAATCCGATAGAACATATATGGGATCACCTTAAGAAAAATGTGAAACGTCATATACCTGCACCTAGAAACCTGAAGGAACTTGAAAATGCAGTTATTACAGAATGGGAGCAAATTCCTCAAGATTTTATCCAAAATTTAATTAGAAGCATGCCTAGGCGCATAAACGCTGTCATCCGAAATAGAGGAGGCAACACATGCTACTAATGTCCCAGTTACACCATTAATTTTGCTACTAGTGTCCCAGTTTATTTTTTTCATTATTACATAATTTCAACGATTTTGTTATTAGGTCTTAAGAATAATTTTAATTCGAATCTTATAGAGAAATTTGGTAGCTAATTCACTTTTAAAGTATCCGAATAAGTTTTTTCTAACTTTTAGTGTAACCAATATTCATAAAAAATTATTATTAAAATTAATTCATTATAGAGATGTGTATGATTTAATATATTGTTTCGTTAATTTTGTCCAGGAGTGTATATATATATATATATATATATATATATATATATATATATATATATATATATATATATATATATATATATATATATATATATATATATATGTGTACATATATATATATATATATATATATATATATATATATATATATATATATATATATATATATATATATATATATATATATATATATATATATATATATATATATATATATATATATATATATATATATGTATATATATATATATATATATATATATATATATGTATATATATATATATATATATATATATATATATATATATATGTATATATATATATATATATATATATATGTATATATATATATATATATATATATATATATATATATATATATATATATATATATATATATAAAAAGGGTGATTCATTTAGAGGTACTTTTTTTTAAATACAAAAAAAATGAATAAAAACAATTTTATTTTATAATCTTTATTATCCTATAAAAGAACCATTCTTTACAATTATTTCTTAAAGATAATTTCTTTCAAATGTTGTCCGCGACTACGGTTAACAACGTCCATTCTGAAGTTCCAATTTTCAATGACGCGTGTGAGTATTTCGAGTGGTATTTGGCCAATGACTCGAGTAATATTGGCTTCCAATGCCTCAATTATAGCTGGCTTATCCATGTAGACTTTGGACTTTACATAGCCCCAAAGGAAAAAGTCAAGTCAATTTTTCTCGAAAACAGTGGATCTTCTGCAAGCTTGTCAAGAGCCCAACGACTAAAACGGAAACGATTCGGAAGGTCGGTCGGCTTCAGTTGTTGCACTAATTGAATTTTGTATGCTTTTAAAGAAAGATCCTTACGTAAAATACGCCAAGTTGTTGAATATGACAGGCCAAGCTGTTGAGAACGGCGACGAATCGACACTTCACGGTCTTCGCCTACACTCTCCGCTACCGCCCCTATATTTTCTTCACTACGTGCTGGATGTGGTCTATTCGGTCGAGCATTATCCAATAATGAAAATTGGGTCTCAAACTTATTGATGGTAGAGAGAATTGTGCGTTCGGTAGGCCGATTATGTGGACCATAAGTTGTTCTAAGCGCCCGATACACATTCCTCGTAGAACGCCCATTTTCGTAATAAAGTTGAACAATTTGTAGACGCTGTGCCGGGCTAAGTCTTTCCATTATGAATTGTCAAACACTACTGAACAGGAATGCCACTTCAGTTGACACGACACATGCGCAATCTGCAATTAAATCCCCATCACAAAAAGTACCTCTAAATGAATCACCCTTTATATATATATATATTTTAGGGAACAATGATTGCATCGGGCCCAGAGCTTTCTCTTATGGTGTCGAAACATGGAATTGGTATCACGAGTTAAAACAGAAAGGACACAAGTTGGGTGGTGCCTGGAATTATGCTGAACCAGTTTTATTGTTGACTGATCCGGAATATGTAAAAGATGTTCTACAAAAGGTACAAAAAACATTTATATGTACAATTGCATTATAGTTATGGCCTTGTTTGACACTGAACAATTCTCTTATACATTTGTAAAGGGTACATTCATTTTTTAGTTCAGGTTAGAAATCACTAAAACTGTTCAGATCAAAATTTGACTTGAAAATAAGATATGCCATCATTTCTGTACACCAAAAACATTCCTTGGCGAATAACTTTTGTTTCATTTTTTTCTTTAGTCGAAGACTGTGTCACTGCGTGATGTTCCAAATTATTTTTATTTATTTTATATATATATATATATATATATATATATATATATATAAATATATATATATATCAACGATTTTCTACAGCTGACGCTGTCTTCCTTCTCTCAGCCTTTGATTCCATCCGTTTCTATCTTCCCAGTCTCCATCTGTTAGACCCCTGTCCTCCATAGCCTCGTCCACATCGTCTCTCCACGATCGTCTGGGTCTTCCTCTTTTTCTTCTCCCTATAGGGCTCCACTCCGTTATTTTCTTTATCCACCCATTATTTTCGCTTCGTCTTACGTGTCCATACAATTTTAATCGTTTTTCTTCAATGGTGTTTATTGCGTTCTCTTTGATGTTCATTCTGCTTCTTATTTCTTCATTTGTTATTCTCTCCATATCTGTCACTCTACAACATCTTCTCCAATACTCCATCTTTACCGCGTTAATTTTAGATTTATTTCTTTTGTTGATCGTCCATGTTTCTCACCCGTATGTCATTATGCTTTGTATTATTGATTTGTATATGCGTGTTTTGTTTCTCTTTGTAATGTGCTTGTCCCACAGGATCCAGTTGAATTGTCTTATGCATGTCCGCGTTTGTCCTAATCTAGCTTTAATCTCTTCTTCTGATGTTGCGTTTTTTGAAACGATGGTTCCTAAATATTTAAATCTATCGCTTCCTTTGATTATTGTTTCGTTATCTACTTCTAGATTCTCCACGTTTCCCTCCTTTGTTGTTAGATATTCCGTTTTATCAAAGTTTATTGCTAATCCTGCTTTAGTGTATTCTTGTTTCAGTTTTCTTACCATATAACTAAGGTCTTCCTCATCTTGCGCTATGATTACTTGGTCGTCTGCGAAACTTAGAGTATACAAGTAATCTTCTCGTATTGGGACTTCCATTCCACTACATTTTTGCTTCCATTTTTTTAGTGTTTATTCGAGGTATATTTTGAATAGTGTTGGGGCTGTAGAGCATCCTTGTAATAGGCCTTTTGATGTTTGGAGTCTCTTCCCTACTTTATGTCCTATTTTTATGTTCACTGTGTTGTTTTCGTAGAGAGCTTTTATTGCGTATATTAGTTCTTTGTCAATGCCTATTTCTTTCATTGCGTTCCATAATCTTTGTCTTGGTACTGAGTCATAAGCCTTTCTTATGTCGATGAAGGCTAGATGAACTTCTCTATTCTTTGCCAGTTTTTTTTCTATTGTTTGTTTTATAGTGTATATGTGGTCTATACATGATTTTCCGGCAGTAAAGCCTGCTTGGTCTTCTCCAATTTTTCTTTTTATATTTTCCCCCATGATATTTTTAATACTATATAAGCTTTTGACCATTCCTCTGGTATTTTCTCTCCATTTATCGCTCTGTGGAACATGTTTATCAGCATTCGATGTAATTTATTATACCCGTACTTAATCATTTCATTTACTACACTCCCAGGCCCTGCAGATTTATTATTTTTGAGTGTTTTTATTGTCTTCTTTACTTCTTCATAGCTTAGTTCTATCTCTTTTATTTCCTTATTCTGTTCTTCTTCAGGGTTCTCTTCTTGGAATTCTTGTCTGTCTTCTGTTAGCAGCTTCTTATAATATTCTTCCCACTCGCTTTCTGGGATGTACTCTATATACGTCTTCTCTCTATTGTTAGTCATTAATGCTTTAATTTTTATTTTTTATTTATTTTCCGGAAGAAAAAAAATCGTACGAAACTGCAGAACGCCCCGAAATCGCATAATATTTTGTCGGAGTCCTTAGAATGTTGCAACAGTAAACCTGCCCGTGGTTCTTTCGCAATTGATGGTCTTAGGCTGCTTGATACCAGTTAACGTCTATAAATCTTTTAATATCGTCAACTCATCGTGCCTGAGGTTGTAAATTTCATATTTTAACAATATAGGCAATTCCCATACAGCTTCTACTTTAGCATATGCCGCCCATCCGTACCCTTTCATTTCCTTCTAGATCTCGATTTATTTCACCTGTTGTTATGGTTTGACTTAGATATTTGTAGATTTCTACCTTTTCTGTCTGTCTCTCCCTCTCCAAATGTTATTGCTTGTTCCGGATTTACTTCACCGGTCATGAACCTTCCAAAGTTCAAATCTAGTCCTATGTTAATTGTAGTTTCATAAATATCATGTATTATACTTCGCAATTCTTCCATTGTTTGGGCAAAAGCAACGATGTCGTCTGCTAAACGCCAGTGATTGAGTCAGTCTGCATTAAGATCAACACATTTTTGCCTCTCATCTCCTTCTAGGACTATCGTAAACAACTTTGAGAATATAGGATCGCCTTGTTTGACGAGCCTCATTACCACTTCTCAGGTAACTCGTATAGATCTATTTTGAGGGTCGCGTTGTTGTAAATGCTGCTTATTAATTTTGTGTAGCGATTGTCTAATTTTGTGTTCCTCAGAGCCCGTTCTATGGCCCAAATTTCAACTGTATCAAAGGCCTTCCTAAAATCAATAAAACCTCTCCTTATAGATAAGTTGTACTCAATGTATTTCTCAGTTAGAACTCTTGTTGTCTGCAGGTCTTTCGTGGCATTAAAGGCCGCTCCAAACTCTGCTTTCTGTTTAGATTGAAAAAAGTCTAGCTTTTTGGTTAGGCGATTTATAATGATTCTCGAAAATGCCTTATAGATCTAGGACAGTAGGCTAATGGGTCTGTAGTTTTTTAAATCTTCAGTCCCTTTTCTTGAACAATAAAATTGCCAAGGCATTTTTCCAATCATCGGGTACATCCTCTTGATCCAAACATGTGCTGAAAAGAGATTTGAGTTTTGTTAACAAGCATTTTCTCTCTTCCTTTTAACATCTCAATGAGGATATCTTCCATTCATTCAGCCTTTCCGATTTTTAAGTGGTCTGCCTAATTTCTTTTTAGTATTCCGTACGGAACACTTATAAGATGACTTCGGTGTCTGTCTGTCTGTCTGTCTATCTGTCAGTCTGTCTTTCTGTCTGTCTGTCTATCTATCTGCCTGTCTGTCTCCCCCGATTTTCTGTCACACCCGATTTTCTCCGAAACTATTTGTCATAGAAAGTTGAAATTTGGTAACAATATAGGAATTGATGGCCTCATCAGAGCCGTGTAGTTTTGAAAGTTAAATTTTGACTTAAGGGGTTAGTTTTGGGGGGTGAAATCAGAAGCGAAAAAAAATTTTTGTTTACTAGGTCATCGAGTGTGGTGTCAAATGAAAGCTTGTGAAAACACGAGAAAAAAAAAAAAAAATATATATATATATATGTATATATATATATATATATATATATATATATATATATATATATATATATATATATATATATAATGTAATACTTGTGCGCACTTTTCTTTGTATTATTTTTAAAAAATCGCGAAAAATCGCTGTTCCTCCGCCTTATCTCGAAAAGTACTTATCAAAAAATTTTGAATATTCTCCACGGGGTATAGACTGAGCGAAAATTATCATGAGTGAATTACCTTTAATAATTCATCTGGTATGTAAAAAAAACAAAAATTTCAAGGTTATCAGTTTTCAGTAAAGATCGGAAAAAAAAAATTGTTGAAAATTCATTTAGAATGTGTTTTGTGAAGTCACTGATCATTTTTATACCTCCGTAACAAAATTTTTTATTTTAAAAGCAGTCAACGTACGGAACACTAATTGCGCAAATTCAACTTGCACTTGACCGGTTATTTTTTTTGTTATAATGTTCTTTCCTCCTCGCTCATCCCATTACCTATTCGGATTTATAGAGATCTGCGTAAAACTCTTCCACCGTCCTTATAATCCCACTTCTGTTATTTATCTTGGCTCCGTCTTTATCCTTCACTTGTATGATTTCTTTTTTTATTGTTTTTGTCTTCCTTTTAAATGCTTTAATGCCTTTTTCTTCTTATAATATTTTTGAGGTAAATTTGTATTGAAAGTTATAGTATCATCATCATAGCTGATCTTCTTGTTACTCTATCGATATCAATATGTTCTGCCGTTTGTCTTTTGTTTTCTATTATTAGTTTTCTTTTCTTTTCCAGTAGGTCTTCTGTTTCTTTACTTTTCACTTTCCGTCGTTTATAGTTATTAGCTACTTCATTGATTAATTTTAAATGAATTAAAGGTAGCTAATACCACTTAGAGAGGTACAGAAGAATGCGTTGTAACTGATTTCTGGACAGGTCGACGATATTTGATAGTTTGTCTATTGAACGATCACAATTGATATTCTAGGCCGCTCTCTCAGAGCTTTCATTCTAGTTTCTTCAAAGTTCTGTACCCATTTTTAAATCTGGCTCCCGTTAGTTGCTTTCGAGCAATAAGTTAAACAAACAAATAATAAAACAAAAGTTTTGTTTTATTATTTTAACTTATTCTTTGGATAAAAAAAGAATTTTTGGCCTTTTTTACCCCCCCCCCCCACTTCCCACCCCCTTAAAACCACATGTTTACATTTATTTAGTTTTCTCCGGTTTTTCTTAACAATCGCAAAAAAAATTCTAATGATAGGGGAACATCAAGGTGGTGTTACATGACCCCACCAGCCTTCTAAAAAAAATAGAAATCGAAAATTTTAAAAATTGACGAGCTGTTGATAGATGACTAAATTTGGATTTTTCTAAAAAATCACATTTTTTTCCCAATCTAAGCCCTCCAGGATTTTTTTTCTCGGGGTGCGCCACCCTTAAAAATTGAATTTTCCTAATTTTTTTGAAATTTTTAGGTACCACTATATTCAAAAAACTTTTTTAGCATCAAATTCGGATTCTACGGAAAATTTTACAAAAGAAACTCCTGTGCATGCATCCTATTTTTTTTTTCTAGTGAAAGAAAAATTAATTCGAATTATTTAAGGATATTTTTAGCATTCAAGTGACTATTTTTCCCTTTTTTGGTCATTCAGAAATTACATTTAAAATCAGATTCGGAGCCTATGGAATATTTTACTCAAAAAACTAATTTCTGTATGTATCGGAGTTTTTTTGTGGACATAATGGAAAATTAAATTGCAATTTGCAGGCCATTTCTAGCTTTAAATTGACTATTTGTCGTTTTTTGAGAATTTTAACGCACAGTTCCTTTCAAAATAATACTTTCGGCCCTAGTTTTAATTACTAGAGGAAATTTTACAAAAGTATTTATTAAGTACAGTGCGACCTCGATAATCAGGACTAATTAAAACCGCGGTGATCCGAATTAGTACATAATTCGAATTACTGAAACAGGACATTTTTTATATTAAAAAACGAATCATTTAATACGAAACAACTAAAAAATAGTACATACATAGAATAATATTTAAAATAGAAGCATGTCTTATCAAGTTTTATCTTATTTTGTAAAAAAAATTGTAATTTTTGTTTGCTTGACCCTTCTCTGGTTCATCATAAAAGCAATTTCTTTTTATCTTTGAAGTACCAGAACATCACTTAGAGGGATATAATTTTCTTCTGCCCATCTCGTGCACACATTGGAACTTTTAACTGCTTCGTCATTCTTCACAGTGTTCTTAACAGTCTGGTTTGTATTAGTATTTAAGTCTGAACATTCGTTATCACTTCCGTGTTGTTCATTTGTATCATCTATCTCTTCCAGTGGTAACAAATCTTCATCATTTTCAAGCCAATTACATATTTTCACGTTCGTGAGATTCTGCTCAGTGAGAACATTCAGCATATCTGAAACATCTCTTAAATATTTACGAATTAACCAAAAAAATACTAAAAGAAAAATTTCAGGCTTTACCTTTCATTTCTTCATTCGTTGAAAGCAAATTGTGCCGCAATTCACTCAGAGGAATCAGATCTTTAGCATCATATCCAGTGTCTGGGTTGGTATCTGCCACATAAACCATAATTTTGTGCCAGCACTTTTTCAAGACTTCAGGGGAGACTTTTTCCCACGAATTGCATAGTAGACATACAGCATCATTTAGGTTAATGCTTTTTAATAACCTAACAAGGTTCTCTTCATTATTTGATAAAATATGGGCTAAAAGACTTTTCCGATAAAATAATTTTGTCAGCCTGATTGCATTCTGGTCCATAGCTGCAAAAGTGCAGTACAATTTGGTGGAAGAAATAATGTTGTAAACCTTCCCTCCTCACTAGTCACCTCTTCTATAGTTCTATGGCTCAAAGCGTTATCAACGATTAGCAGGGCTCTTTCAGGCAAGTTGAGACTTCTTAAATGACTTTTGACTTGACGAATAAAAGAATGACGAAACCAGTCTAAGAAAATTGCTGTAGTCATCCAGCAGCAGATGATTTGTACTCAACAGGTATGTTCACATTTTTAAAAGCCCTCGGATTTTTTGCCTTTCCTATCACTAACAACTTTAACTTTTGTGATCCATCAGCATTGCAACATGCTAGAAAGGTAAGGCGTTCTTTGTTTATTTTTCGACCTGGTGCGGTCTTTTCCTGAGAACGAACGAGCGTTTTTTCAGGCAATATTTTCCAATACAGAGCTGATTCATCTGCACTGTATATTTGAGTAGGTTCAAGGTTTAATTCTTTTATCTTATCTGCGAATAAAGTTAGGAAAGGATCGACGTCACTTTCATCATTGGATAGTTTTTCGCCACAAACTTTTAAAGCACGCAGACCATGTCTTTTTCTGAAGTTAGAAATCCAGCCTCTGCTAGCTCTAAAATTATCATTCCGGTAGGTTTCAGTGTAAAACTTTGCCTGATAAAATTTCGTCGGAAATTAGGACGTGCCTTGATCGTTGCGTACAAAACCATGTATACAAACGAGTTTCCATTTCTGGATATTAGGCTTTTAGTAAGGTTTTTCTGACGCCAGGACCGGAATCACATTTGGAAATAAATCTAAAAGAAGTTACACGTCCATAGCAAGTGTCCAAAATTATCTTAAACATAAATCATATATACGTACCTTTTGATTTTCCCTTGCTTCTTTTTTATATCCGAAATTGTGAATATTCCTACTCCGTATTCATTTTCCAACACTTTTCCTCTTTCACCAAGAACTAGTCTTTCTAATATATCGGACTTTTGTTTTATTGTTAGTGTAATATATTTTCTTTTAGAAGGCATTTTAATGTGTAGGTACATATACGTAAAAAAAACGTATACATACTTATATGAACCACATAAAGTAAAATAGAACGTGGGTATGTTATACTTGTGACAATAAACAAGCAACTACAAAATCCTTAAACTTTAGACGCGATACGCGATGCGTTGTAGGCAAATCAAAGGTACCTACAGTTTGTGTGAATCCCAGATGTATTAGACTGGAAGTTAGGGGAATCCCCTCACTAACGATTTCAGTTTTCCCATTTAGTTTAAATTAAGTAGATGTCTAAAAACGCAGGTCCGGATTACCTAGTACTATCAAATCCGGATTATAAAATACACAATGCAATAGAAATGTTTGTCCGGATTATTAAAGAATCCGGTTTAATGGAGATCCGGATTATCGAGGTGGCACTGTATTTATTAACCGTGCGAGTATTACTTTTGATTTTTTTACAATTATTTTACTACTCTGCCATGCTTGCCATGGAAAATTTCCCCTAGAATCCAAATCTGAAGCCTAAAGTCTTATCTTGAAAGGAATAGTACGCTAGAATCGCCAAAAAAGCGATAATTAGTCAATTTAAACCTAAAAATTACTTGCAAATTACATTTTAAGTTTCCTTTACGTCCATAAAAAAAACTCCGATACATAGAGAAATCAGTTTATTGAGGAAAATTTTCCGTACAATCCGAATCTGAGGTTAAATGTACTTTCTGAAGGCACTGGTACGATAAAATGGCCAAAAAACGGGGAAAATAATCAATTGAATGCTAAATAATTCCAATTAAATTTCCTTTCACTAGAAAATAAATTAAGATGCATACAGATATAAGTTTCTTTTGTAAAATTTTCCGCAGAATTCAAATTTGATGCTAAAAAATTTTTTTGTATGCAATGGTACGTGACAATGGAAAAAAAATTGTCAAAAAATCAGGAAAATTCAATTTTTAGTGGAGGGTTAGATTGGAAAAAAATATGATTTTCTTAAAAAATAATCCAAATTTAGTCACCTATCAATAGTTCGTCAATTTTTAAAATCTTCGATTTCTTTTTAGGGTTCCGTATGGAATACTTATAAGATCACTTCGGTGTCCGTCTGTCTGTCAGTCACACCCGATTTTCTCCGAAACTATTTGACATAGAAAGTTGAAATTTGGCGCTAATATAGGAATTGATGTCCTCATCAGAGCCGTGTAGTTTTGAAAGTTAAATTTTGACCTGAGGGGTTAGTTTTGAGGGGTGAAATCGGAAGTCAAATTTTTTTTTTTACCAGGTCATCGAGAAGGATGTCAAATGAAAGCTAGTAAAAAGACGAGTTCAAAAATATATATTGTAATACTTACGCACAGTTCTCTTTGTATTACTTTTTAAAAAGTGGGAAAAATCGCTGTCCTCTCACCTTATCTTGAAAAGTACTGCTCAAAAAATTTTGAAAAAATTTTGGAATATTCTCTACAAGGTGTAGTTTGAACGAAAATTATCACGAGTATATTAACTTTAATAATTTATCTGGTATATAAAAAAAAAAAAAAAATTTCAAGGTCATCAGTTTTCACTAAAGATCGGAAAAAAACTTTGTTGAAAACTCATTTGGGATATGTTTTGTGAAGTCACTGTTCATTTTACACTTCGGTAAAGAAAATTTTTATTTTAAACGGAATACTAATTGTGCAAGTCCAACTTGCACTTGACCGGTTATTTTTTTTTTTTTTAGAAGGTTGGTGAGGTCCTGTGACACCAAAAATGTTACTTTGTTGTTGCTCTGATGCTCCCCTACCATCATAATTTTTTTTGCGATGATTCGTTAAGAAAAACCGGAGAAAACGAAATTAATATAAAAATGTGGTTTTTGGGGATTTTGAGGGAGAGAGGTGTTGGAGGGGAGGCTAAAAAATGCCAAAAATTCTTTTTTTACTCAAAAAACAACTTTTTTGAAGTAGACATTTCGCCCCAAAAACTCGGGATACTCTTTAGGCACATTTTTTTGGACACCCATTACGTATAACATGTTTTTTTTTTAGGATTTCCAATACTTCGTAGATCGAGACATTTACTTTAATCCGAAAGATAGTCCCCAGAGTAAGAACCTCTTTGTTCTACAAAATGAGGAATGGAAGAATATTAGGCAAAAACTGACACCAACATTTACATCGGCAAAAATGAAAATGATGTTTCATAATGTAATCAAATGTTCAGATTCTTTTATTGCGCACTTGGAAGAAGCAGCTAAGAATGGTGATGATATTAATCTGAAAGAGGTAAGTTAATTAATTTCGTATATATCGTATAATATGTCCTTTTTAGGGCTTTTGTAATAGAGAAATCTAAAAATTAGGTAATGTTGGGAATGTGGAATCTTTGGCACAATAACCTACTCAGTATATATCACCACTATATCAAACACTTTATTTTTGCACTCAACACACGTTTCGCTAACCATGGTAGCTTCACCAGGAGCGATGATTGACTCAATCATCGCTCCTGATAAATCAATCATCGCTCCTGACGAAGCTAACGTGGTTAGCGAAACGCGCGTCGAGTGCAAAAATAAAGTGTTTGGTGTAGTAGTGGTATATACTAAGTAGTAAAAATTCGGTTGTTCTTTTCATTATTTTCAATTTTAACCCAAGAGAGGGCTGAAAGGGGCGGGATTGTTTAATATTGTATAATTTCATTTCAAAATATTTACAGATAAAAGTTCTTTTTTTTTTGAACAAATGTTAAGTATATTATTTATAGTAAAATATGTGACCTAAAAAAATGTTAAGTTGATTACCGAACAAGATTCCAAAAAAAGAGTTAATTTGACCGAAACTTATTACGTAGGCTGAAAAGTTTTTGGTCTGACACATAGATGTCGGCCTTTTTAAAAAATCCATATGGTTTTTAGGAAGTAGCAACCTTCAAACGATACGTGTCAAAATTTCATGACATTTCGACGATTAGTTTACAAGTTACAGTGGTTTTAGTGACGCTACTTTTGATATTTTTTTAAACAATGGAAAAAATCAAATTTCGTGTGTTGATTAAACACTGTTTTTTGATGGGAAAAAATACCACTGAACGCTCTGGACGCCCAGATGAGGTGGTTACACCGGAAAACATAAAAAACTCCACAAAATTGATTCGGATGACCCTAAAGTGAAATTGTGTAAGATAGCTGACACCCTAAAGATATCAAAAGAACGTGTTAGTCATATTTTGCATGAACATTTGGGCATGAGAGAGCTTTGTTCGAATGGGTACCGCGTTTGCTCACATTGGATCAAAAACAACAACGTGTTGATGATTCTGAGCGTGGTTTGGACCTGTTTAAACGAAATAAAAAGAATTTTTTCATGTGATATGTGACAATGGATTAAACATGGATCCACCACTACACACCGGAATCAAATTGGTAATCAGCTGAGCGGACAGCAGCCGGTGAAAGCCGCCCTAAGCGCCCAGTCGGCTGGGTATGGAATAATTTTCATCGAGTATTCTGAGAAGGGAAAAACCATCAATATCGAATATTATATAAAGTTATTGATGCTTTTGAAGACAGAAATCGCAAAGAAACGGTCCCAAATGAACAAGAAATAAAAACCGGTCAAGTGCAAGTTGCACTTGCGCAATTAGTGTTCCATACGTTGATTGCTTTTAAAATAAAATTTTTTGTTACGGAGGTATAAAATGATCAGTAACTTCACAAAACACACCCTAAATGAGTTTTTAACAAAGTTTGTTGCCAATCTTTACTGAAAATTGATGACCTTGAAATTTTTATTTTTTTTTATATACCAGATAAATTATTAAAGGTAATGCACTCGTGGTAATTTTCATTCAATCTACACCCCGGGCAGAATATTCCAGAATTTTTTCAAAATTTTTTGATAAGTACTTTTCGAGTAAGGCGGGTGGACAGCGATTTTTCGCGATTTTTTAAAAATAGTACAAAGAAAAGTGCGCGCGAGTATTACATTATATATATTTATTTTTTACTCGTGTTTTCACAACCTTTCATTTGACACCACACTCGATGACCTAGTAAAAAAATTTTTTTTTCACTTCCGATTTCACCCCCCAAAACTAACCCTCAAAGTCAAAATTTAACTTTCAAAACTACATGGCTCTGATGAGGCCATCAATTCCTCTATTGTTACCAAATTTCAACTTTCTATGACAAATAGTTTCGGAGAAAATCGGGTGTGACAGACAGACAGACACGGAAGTGATCTTATAAGTGTTCCGTACGGAACACTAAAAAGTGCTCTTTCATCAAGACAATGCACCGCGTCACAAGTCAATGGTTACAATGGCAAAATTGCATGAAATGCAGTTCGAATTAATTCCTCATCCACCGTATTCTCCAGATTGGGCCCCCAGCGAATATTATCTATTCGCAAACCTCAAAAAAATGCTCGTGGAAAAGAGGTTTGGCCTCAACGAAGAAGTTATTGCCGAAACTGAGGCAAAAACAAATCCTCCTACAAGAAAGGTATAGAAATGTTAAAAAAACGTTAGACTCATTGTATCGCTCTTGAAGGAGACTGTGTTGATAAATAAAATCGAATTTTATAAAAAAAATGTGTTTTAAGTAGCTAGACCAAAAACTGTTCAGTCTGCATGTTACATACCTCTGTCACAGTGGGTAAATTATTGTTTTTACCTTCCTTGTTAAAGGGAAGTATTATATTACCCTCCGAGATATTTTAGAGATTTTAGATAGCGAAAGACAAATTTTTGCATATGCGTCGGCGTGCCCATGTGACTCTCGGTCTGCCGATCTGTTGGCACCATAATTCTCAAACAAAAAGATATAATACTTGAAATAGAAATGAAATCTATAGTTTTTAAGGGAAAAGGATGAAAGGATTCGGTGTCGATATGTTGTATGGTTTAAATCGAATTATGGAAATTGATTTTTCTGTTACTTGAAAAAGCCAAATTCGCCAATTATTTTAGAACTGTATGTTTGCAACGAAAGTACTAGATAACTAACTTTACCACTTTTTTTTAGGATTCATCATCATTTACCATTGACGTAATATATTCTATAGCATTTGGATTGGACCAAGATTCATTTAAAAATAAAAATTCAGAGTTCCGTCAAATAATCTACAAAGTTTTACATCCCACTTTTATGACTGCTCTAGAGACTATCTTAAGTAGGATAAGCAAAAAAATAGCTTTAAAAGTTGCTTCGAATCTTTCCAAGGAGGTCATAAAATTTTTCGATGGTATAATACGAGATAATATCGAATATAGAAGGCAAAATAATATCAACAGGACAGATTTTACACAGTTGCTTATGGACCTTCAGGAAGCTACAAAAAATGACAGTAAACCATTTACTTTTGATGAGGTTGTTGCCAATCTGATCCTGTTCGTCATTGCAGGTAAATTCTGAATCATAAAATCTAATGGTAGTTATTAAAACATACCATTACACGACAGTTATGACCAAATACTTTATTTTTGCATTCAATATTATTTTCGTAATATATTTGAAAAACATGCGGAGTAATGATTGCCTAATTTTAAGATCAACCTATTTATGCTAAAAAAGGCATATATGCTCCCACTGCAGATAAACAGGATGAAGAGGTCGGGCAATTTTACCAGCAAACAAATTCTAAAAACGAGATCAAAACGAGACTTGACAGTCATCATAGGAGACTTCAACGCCAAGATTGGAAGAGGTAGGTCAGGAACTTCCTTAAGACCATATGGTCTAGGTGAAAGAAACAACAGAGGCAAATGACTAAACATTTTCAGTGAAGAAATAGGTTACATTATCACTAACACCTTCTAGACTCACCAGACCATATCATCTGAAATCAAATAGACTATATTCTACTGAATAAAAGTTTTAGAAATACAGTAGAACCCCGGTTATCCGAGGTAACGTGGGGGCACCCTCCTCGGATAACTGAAAACTCGGATAATCCGGATTTGTTTTTTATTCATTCAAAAAATAAACACTTACTTTAAACCGATGTATTAACATTTTTAACATATAAATAGGTACATACATTATAAAACAGTGAAATAGGTATCTATGCGCTTCTGTTTCATATTGCAGCTTCATTTTCTCGCTGCAATGTTTTTCTATCTATTAAGAAGAAGCAAATCCGCTGGGGTTGCCTCTAGTTGTTGTTCGATATACCTCAAAGCTTTTTCCAAAGAAGCAAGTTCTTGATGAGAGATCTTAGTGGGAGACTGTTCATCCACCGCCGTTTGGCCATCGTCATCTGATTTTTCGGTTTCCTGAAAGGCATTCGTTATTTTTCGTTTTTGCCCAGGAGCTGATTTTTCCTGTCGAGATGCCAATGTTTTTGATGGAAGCATTTTATAATTCAGACCAGTTTCGTCACAGTTGTAAATTTGATTACATGTGTATCCACAATCTTCAATTTGCTTTTTAAAGTTCTGCTTAAACTTGTCAATTGATGACACATCAGCAGAAAGTTTATCACCACATACGGTCAGTAGTCGTACACCGTACCGTTTTTTCCAACGGTCAAGCCATCCAGAACTGGAGGTAAACTGATCTATCTCTGGGAATTGCCTACTAATCATTATTGCTTTCTGTTGTAAAATTGGACCTGACAGAGGCACACCTTTTGATATCTGTTGGTTAAACCACATGAATAACGCTTCGTTAACCTTTTCGTAGTCACCGGTTTTCATTGATTTTTTTCCTGCGGACGAGGAGGCTTGATTTACACACCACTCTTCTAGTTTTGTGCGGTTTCTTTTCCAATCTCCAACTGTTACCTCACCTACTCCATAATCTCGTGCAACAACTTTAATTGTCTCTCCTGCTTCAATTCTTCTGATGGCTTTTAATTTTTCTTCAATAGGAACGACGATTTTTTTACGCTTGTTTTGCTCCATTATAATACGACAAACAAAAATTCAAACAAAGCAGTTCGTATTAATTACATTTAACTACCAGAACTCCAACCAAATAAATTATGTGAGTATATTCATACTTCTCCGTAGTAAACGCTATAACGTACTGCATTCACGCAGATTTACATGCTGAAAGAGTCCAAAAACATAAGTAGGGGAACCCCTCACACGGGCCAGGGGGATTCCCCGAAGGCCCCGACGATTTTAAATGGAAATATGTACATACATATTTTAGAAGCTCAGTTAATACGCAGCATAGACGCGCGTACCTCGGATAATCAGGTTCTTACATTGACTCGGTTAATCCAGAGCTCGGATAATCGCGACTCGGTTAATCGGAGTTCTACTGTAGTGTTATATCTGTCAAAGCATGTCCCAGTGCTGACATAAACTCGGATCACAACGCCCTGGTGGTGGTTCTAAGAATTATCTTGAAAAAGTTAAAAACAAAACAGAAAAATCTATATAATGTGCGACCACTTAAAGACGAAAATGTAACAAACGTAATTAAAAAAAATCTTAATAAAGAACTCCTAGACACCGAGCGAACTGAAGACCTAAAATCTGGAATGGAAAAGTTAAATCAAATGACAAGGGGGCTAAAGAATAAATATCTAACTACGAGTATGAAACAAACACACAAAAGGAAAGAATGGATGACAGATGACATTCTAAGACTAATGGAGGAAAGACGGTTACACAAAAACAGAGATAACAAAAGAGACTATAGACACACACAAACGCAGAAAGAAATTCGAACAGCTAAAGTTAGGTGAAATGGTAAAAGATATAAAGAGACAGAGAAGTTGCAGGGAAAGCTTTAATATCTATCGAAAAATCAAAGACTTAACTACTGAACGGAAAACGAAATCAAATGAACGCATAATAGATCATCGAGGAAACGTTATCGATAAGAAAGAGAAACTAAAGATATGGCAAGACTATATTACAGAGTTATTTTCTGATGCAAGACCAGATTAGCCACAATACTTGTTTGGGCCTTGTATTACCACCCATAAAGTGCGCATTGCACTGGTTCCGATGAATTCCATGAGAAGTTTCTTAAGCTCTTAGATGAGGATGGGTTTAAGTGGCTTACAGTGATCTACAATAAAATCTATGATTTAGACAGAATATCAGAAAGCTGGTTAAAGTCTGAGTTTATAACGATCTCAAAAAATTTAGGCACTAAAAATGCGAATATCGAACAATTAGCCTCATAAGCCATCTTTCAAAAATATTTCCGAAAATTATTCATGGAAGAACATAACTTGTGTGAAGAAAACATGTCAGCTATACAATTTGGTTCTCGTGATACCATGGGAACCTGATAGGCCTTGTTTTCTATGCAGGTTTTGATTCAGCTATGTAGAGTCGTCAATTGTGATGTATATTTGTGACCATTGACACAACATCACAAAATGGTCGGAATTCTGAAAGACCTTGCGCTAGATGGAAAGGATCTGCAGATTATTGGCAACCTCTTGCAGATGCTGTTTATTTAAGCAGAAGGAGAGCTCTCAAAAGCAATATCGAATGCTTTCGCTATTGCTTAATATATACTCTGAGGAAATCTTCAGAGAGGCAATGGAGGAATGGAATATTGCTTAATGGAGAGCGAATAAATAATACTCGTTATGCTGACGATACGACGGTTATGGCTGATAACTTAAAGGGTTTACAACATCTTACGACAAAAATAAACAAAATCAGTAATCAATACGGTCCCCAACTTAACATCAGCAAAACAAACTACCTGGTAATCACATATCTCCGGTTCCTGCCACCTTGTTGATGGTTAACAATCAGTAAATGCAAAGAACTCCAAAATATTCATATCTAGGTTCTACGATAAACGAACAATGGGATAGTTAGCAGTGCCGTATCGAAAAAGCTAGGGCAGTGCTCCTCAAAATGACATCACTTTTCAAGAGCTCAGCAATAAAATTAAGCACGCAAAATAAGACTCCTAAAATATTATGTCTTCAGTGTCCTTCTTTACGGTATGGAATCTTGGAGGCTGACTGAAGCCACTTCTAAGAAACTTGAGCCATTTGAATTATGGCTATATCACAGAATTTTGAAAATTTCTTATACCGATCATAATACCAACGAGGATGTCTTAGGTTGCATGAACAAGAAACCGGAACTTGTGGAAACTGTTATATATTAGTTTCACTGAAGTAGCGGGAGATTGTATAGGTATAGATTCTTTAGAAAAAATTTGTTTTTAGGATTTGACACCTCCTCTCTAACAATAACTTACACTCTATTCGAGTTGGCAAAAAATCCAGAATTGCAAGAAAAAACAAGAAATGAAATAAATTCCGTTCTGGAGAAGCACAATGGTCAACTAACTTATGAAGCATATCAAGAAATGACTTATTTGAAACAAGTTATTGACGGTAGGTCTAGCAATACTCACATATTTTAGATTATGTCGTCATCCAATATATTCAAAATATTTAGATTTTTAAAAATATTTCTAATTGTTACATGTGAAAGTAGGCATGATACGCAATGTATCGGAAACTGCTAAAAATGTAATCGTGAAATTTTACAGGGAGTCCTTGGATTTGAGATATTCTTTTTAACCAGGCCCAATCTTTTAAAATTGTTTAATAAATTTCCCCGAATATTTAATCCACTAACAAAATTTTCCTGAAAACTCCGTATGTAATATTCTTTGAATCTTGAGCAACAGAGTTTATCCCCGCGACCTCTATTTTAGAAATTGTCGTGTACATTTTCAATTATTTACTATAAACATTTTTAACTCTAAAATAATTTTTTTTATTTTTAGAGGCTCAGAGGTTATATACACCAGTACACACATTAGCCAGAGTAGCAAATAAGCCTTACCAATTTAAGGGTAGCAACTTCACTGTGGAAAAAGGAACTACTGTCCTTATTTCAGTTACTGGTTTAGGAAGAGATCCAGAATATTTCCCTAATCCAGAAAAATTCGATCCTGATAGATTTAGTGCTGAAAATAAAGCAGCAATACCCCCTTGTGTCCATCTACCCTTTGGCGAAGGACCTAGGATTTGCATAGGTAAGGAATTTATTATTAAATTACTTTTTCCTCAAGCTTTCAGGTACTCAGCAATATCATCATTTAATTTTATCTGCACTAAATCTGAAATGTAACAACGTACTGTTTAAATTTAGATGTTTTCATTGGTGTTGTTTTTTATGTCCTTATTATATCTAAGTGTACCAAAATAAAATGACTAATTTAAACAAAATAACCTAGACATTTCTGTGTAATAATAAGGGTCCCGCAAATGTAAAACATGTTTAGGCATTATTTAAGAATAACAGATTTTTTAAGTATTCCACATAGGTAATTTTATTAGACACGTTTTACCTGTCTTATTTATCACTTGCGTATAATGAGGCATCTAAAGCCTGTATTTGCAGTCTATCCTTGTATCTACTTACTGCAGATTTCCATAGTATGTCTTGCTTAGCACGCAAATATCATTCAACGGTTTACGGTCATTATCATTCTTATATGAAATCATAACAAGAGAGGCCACGGCAAATGAACAGATAACACAGGGCAACAAAAAAATATTTTTGTTTTGGTGCCTGGGATTTTAGAGCTGATTTTAACTATATTTGGGACGCTAAATCTATACATGCAATCCGTTTTTCTCTATCAGCTCTACTTTTTTAGATACATCAACTTATCTACCAATGTGGTTTTTTATTCAGTATATTCATTTATGAGAGTTCTAAAATTATTATATATTCATTAACGTAGGTACAATGGTTTTATTGTCAGTCTATAATTAAGTAAATTCCAGGTAAATCTATAAATAGTGGAACCATTGCCTATCAGGTACCTGAACTGACCCTTTTAATCACCTAACTCGGGTAAGTCTCGTCAGTTTGTGCGTTCTTACTAATGAGAGTAGATCGAATAAGGCGCGTTATTTTATGTTAAGAAAAGAGTGTTTTTTGTGTTATTGTACAGAATTAAAATGAGTTCAGGTTCCAGTTCAAGAAGAAGTTGTGTAAATCAACCTGATGTGTTTTGCTATATATGCGGAGAATACATGTTTCAACAAAACAGACAAACTATTACTGACTTTGTAAAGCGAGCGTATCTTGGATACTTTGGAGTTAAGCTTGGTGATCAGGACAAAACGTGGGCCCCGCATCTCGTATGTAAAACTTGTACAGAGCATTTACGGCAGTGGACTACCGGGAAAAGAAAATGTCTAAAATTCGGCGTACCAATGGTTTGGAGAGAACCAAAAAACCACTTCAATGATTGTTATTTCTGTTTAGTAAATACTAATGGAATCAATCGAAATAACCGCATTAAGTGGATTTATCCCAATTTAGACTCGGCAATACGCCCTATCCCGCACTCAGATGAAATACCGATTCCAACATTTCATCAGCTACCACATATCTCTGATGACGAATATTTTCCCTCTGATCGCTCTTCTGATGCTAATAAAAGTTCTGATGCTAATGAAACTAACAGTGACTATGAGGGGACGTCATCAGTTCCTCAACGCTTCAATCAAAATGAATTAAATGATCTCACCAGGGATCTCAATTTATCGAAAAAAAGCTTCTGAAGTACTGGCTTCTAGGTTGAACGACAAAAATTTACTGGAACAAGGAACCAAAATTACCTTTTACCGTACAAGAGAAAAAGATCTGCTACCATTCTTTTCTCAAGAAGACAATCTTGTATTTTGTCACGAAATTAGGGGACTCATGAAAGAAATGGGACTTTCTGAATATATTCCAGATGATTGGCGCCTATTTATTGACAGTTCAAAGCGAAGTTTAAAATGTGTCCTTCTACATAATGGGAATAAATATGGTTCAATACCACTAGCGCACTCAACGAAACTGAAAGAAGAATATATTACCATAGCTTTGGTCTTGCAGAAGATAAAGTATTACGAACATCAATGGATGATTTGTGTAGACTTAAAAATGGTAAACTTTCTTCTTGGGCAGCAAAGTGGTTACACGAAATATCCGTGTTTCTTGCGCCTCTGGGATAGAAAAGATTGGCCTCAGAGAGAAAACATGGACGTTGGGAACAAGAATGTCATTAACGACGCTTTAGTTGAAAGAGAAAAAAATCATACTTCCTCCGTTACATATAAAGTTGGGCTTAATGAAGCAATTTGTAAAGGCTCTTGATAAGAATGGGTCTTGTTTTGCATATATAGGGGTAAAAATGCATCAGTCGAGCACAGAAAAACTCAAAGCAGGGATATTTGACGGCCCACAAATAAGACAATTAATTAAGGATCCTGCCTTCATAAATTCAATGAATCAAGTTGAACGAGAAGCTTGGACATCATTTGTTGCAGTTGTAGAAAATTTTCTAGGCAAACATAAAGCTCAAAACTATGTTGAAATGGTTAACAAGATGCTTAATAGTTTCAAATCCTTAGGGTGCAATATGAGTATTAAAATACACTATTTACACAGCCACTTAGACCGTTTTCCAGAAAATTTAGGAGACATGAGTGAGGAACAAGGTGAAAGATTTCACCAAGATATTAAAGTTATGGAGGACCGCTACCAAGGAAGATGGGACATGCACATGATGGCAGATTACTGCTGGAGTTTAAAAAGGGACTGTTTAAAAAAACATTCAAGAATGTCGCGGAAAAGAAGCTTTCTAAGTGTTGAGTGACTATTTCATTTCTTCAATGTTTTTTTTTTTGTTTGTAAGTACGACATAATATTGTATTTTGTATAACTAAAATAAAAATTTCGTATCTACTTTTGTTTACTACACTTACGGATTTGAGTTACAATAATGTAACTTATATTTCTCTAAAATTGTATATCGTAAAAATTTGAGCTCCTAGGTACAAATGAATACGTTATTTGAATTCAGGACATCAAATTGATATAGAATCAGCTCAAAAACCTCGACACCAACAGCCGTTCCCCTGTGTAATATACTGGTGAGCCAAAAAAATCGACTCAAACGATTTTGCTTCATTTAACACCGATCCTTGAATTTAACTTTCAAAAAAGTTTTACTGATTAAAATGATTTTATTCAATAGAACCGTTTTTGCTTGCTCAGAATCGTGATCATTTGGCGCTATTCATCCCAATAAAAACACGTGCAACTGCATTTTCCTATCTTTTTATCGGAACTTGAACAGGCAACATCTTTGCTATACCTGCTCACTAATTACATCTTGGATACTACCATGGAAGAAATGGCACAAATTATTACCTTATTGCAAGAAGGACATAGCCAACGTGCAGTTGCTGCGCAACTGCACCTAAGCTAGATGTTATCAAGAGACTGGCGCCTTTACACGGAGACTAGAATCGGGAAGAAGAAAGTGTAATTCGGAGCGAGACGATCGCTTCATTTACAACACAACTCTAAGAAATCGTCACTTGACCGACATTGAGGTCCAGTAGCAGCTCCGACAAGTTCATGGTCGGGCTGTCAATCGTTGGACAGTCAAAATAAGACTTAAGGTGAAAATGGATTCAAATTGACAGCAGCCCATCGACAAGCGCCACTTAGATTTGCCGGAGAACTGGACCTTAAAGCAATGGCGCTCCGTTCAATTCTCCGACGAGTCTCAAATGTGCCTACATAGCAATGATTGAAGAAGAGGAGTAGAAAGCCTGAGGAGCACTATGCGCAGTGCTGCATTACTGAAACGGTCGCCTACGGAGGAGGTTCTGTCATGGTGTGGGGAGGCTTTTTACTAGATGCGAAAGCCGATTTGGTTTTCGTGACTTATGAGACTCGTAGACTGATGAGACTCGCACCGGTACATCGAGGAGATCCTGCAGGAACACGTCGTTCCTTACTCTGGGTTTGTTGGCGATAGCTTCGTGCTAATGCACGAGAATGCGAGGCCACATGCTGCTGCATCGGTGCGGAAATACCTGGCAGAAGTGGGAATACCCACCTTAGTGTGGCCTGCGCGGAGTCCTGACCTCAATCCAATCGAACACATGTAGGATGAGCTCAAAAGGAGGGGTCGAGTCCCAAGAACCAGCCCTTGCATCACTGAGGGACTTAAAGATTGCGATGGCGGAGGAATGGAAAAAAATCCCATAGACAGTGGTGAAAAATTTTACCCGCTTCATGAAAAACCGGCTGAAAATAGTAATAAGAGCTAGAGGGGGTAGTACAAAATATTGGTTTTGGTTTTTATTAATAAATTTAATTGTTAAACTTAAAATTTATTTAATTTTTCCTTTCTCTTACACTTATTTTCAATCTTTGTTCTCCTTGTTTGTCCTTTCAATCATTTTAATTAGTAAAAAGCATGAGGTATCCTATGGAATCTGGTATCATTGGAAAGAGGAGTGGGCTTTCAAATGATGCTAAAATCGATAAAAATATATGAACCCTAAATCCTAGGATCCATGTTAAATGAAGCCAAGTAGTTTGAGTCAATTTTTCTGCTCACCAGTGTAATATAAAACAGCATCCAC
>CM032449.1:7419349-7431849 GCA_019049505.1 Pachyrhynchus sulphureomaculatus
CAATCATTTTTATATAGAGTTAATCTTTATTTAAGCCATTATGATCGTACCACGAAAATGCAAGTATCATCTCTCTCATATGGAACTACACTAAGAACTTCAAGACCGTGATTTTAAACAACGAGTAAACTTTTGTACCACCATGATTAGAGCAATAGAGGCCGATCCAAATTTTTCATCCAAAATAATGTTTTCTGATGAAGCTACTTTTCGCAGTAATGCAGCAGTTAACAGCCATAACATGCATTATTATTATTCTACAGTTAATCCATTTTGGATCCGAGAAGTTCAAAACTAAAACCATTGATCGCTTAATGTATGGTGTAGAATATTAAATTTTCGAATTATTGGTCCATATTTTTTCCGCGAACCGCTTAACAGGCCTAGATATCTAAATTTTTTGCAAAACGAATTACCCCAGCTTCTTAAAGAAGTTGGTAACTTTGAAAGGGAACAAATGTGGATTCAACAAGACGGAGCTCCTGCTCAATACCACCGGGAAGTTCGGGAATTTTTAAACTATCGTTACCCACAAAAATGGATCGGCAGGGATGGATTGATTCAGTAGCCCCTTCGATCATGTGACTTAACACCTTTAGACTTCTTTTTGTGGGGCTACATTAAAGATCGTCTTTATGTGAATCCACCTAAAACACCAGTAGATATGGAAAATAGGATACGGGATGCGTGCAGGACAATAAGGCCCTTCATGCTAAGGAAAGTGAAGGAAAATATAGTAAAACGACTAAACATTTATATCGTCATAATAATTAATGATTAGATAAGTTAAACTATATTAAAATCATTATTAACTATTTGTTTATGTTTTCACAATAGCGTAAGTGTATTAAAAATAAGGGTAAAAATTGAAAAATTCAAAATAAATCGATCCCTAAAATTATCGTATTTACCATTTTTTCATTATTCCAGAAACAAATGAGATAATACACTTCACTCTATCGTTGACTCACCCTGTACAAGTGTGAATCTCGTTTTATTATCTCTCCCCTCATTCTAGACAGACGACAGATACGCCATCAAAGCTAGGTTTATATTAGTCAGAGATGGATATTACTGTAGATGAAAGGACTTTGTCCAATTTTAATAATTTATATTGATTTTTAGTCTTCTGTACGGAACACTTATAAGATGACTTCGGTGTCTGTCTGTATGTCTGTCTGTCAAATCCGATTTTCTCCGAAACTATTTGTCATAGAAAGTTGAAATTTGGTAATAGTATAGGAATTGATGGCCTCATCAAAGCCGTGTAGTTTTGAAAGTCAAATTTTGACTCAAGGGGTTAGTTTTGAGGGGTGAAATTGGGAGTGAAAAAAAAATTTTTAGTAGGTCATCAAGTGCACAGTTTCCTAAAAATAAGAAAAAAACGGTCGAGTGCAAATTGGATTGGAAATTAGTGTCCCGCACCGTAACTGCCTTTAAAATAAAATAAAATCTTTACCTAGGTTAAGTAAGAACCTTTATTCCCAAGAATTTCTACTAATCAAGAATATTGCCTGAAGTTCAAGAAAATCCTGTATTAAGTGTATATATATATATATATATATATATATATATATATATATATATATATATATATATATATATAACATAACATATATATATATATATATATATATATATATATATATATATATATATATATATATATATATATATACATGGGGGTTTATTGGATTGCTACAAAATTTGGCCTACTTTTCGACATAACCCCCCAACGTTACTACACCTGTCCGACCATTCTGCTAGCTCCTCGATTCTTGTGGCAAAGAATTCTTTCGATTGACGTTGAAGCCACTCTTGCACTTTTTCCTTCACGTCTTTATTGCCGGTGAACCTCTTTCCACGTAGGGCATCTTTGAGAGGTCCGAACAGGTAAAAATCACACGGAGCCAGTTCTGGGCTGTATTCGGAATTAGGTAAGATCTCCCAGCCCAGTTCTTGAAGGTTTTCTTCGCCCGTATGAGGGCGTTTATTTTAAATGCTTCTGAATAATATTGTGAACAGTTCCAACACTTACCCCAACCTCCTGAGATATCATTTTAACAGTAATTCTTCTGTTATTACGAATCAGTCCTCCATTCCAACAAGTGAACGGAAACTTCGACTGGACGTCCACTTCGCTGCTCGTCACACATCCTTGTTCGGTCACTTTTGAACCGATCTAGCCACTTGTAAACGTTCGCACGGTTCATGCAACTTTGTCCATACTGTACATTCTAGAATGTATTTCACTTGACTTAATACCTTGTGCTAATAAAAATCGACAAAAAGCTGCTTTTCGGAAGTGCACTCCTCCAATGGCCTCGCCATGTTACATTAGATATTTTGAGGTTATGTTTACATTACATGATCGAACACTGAGTAAAACTCATCACAAGGTTGTCAACTTGCACTCCTAGAAGTATGGAGCGGTTTCGTTGAATGGGTTTAAGCTGAGACCAATTGTCTCTTTACTTATTGAATGACCCTCGTATATTGAACTAGATAAAATTTTCCATATTTTGTTGCATAATAGTGCTCGTTAAAATAATAATTTTCTCCACCTCCTTCTATATTGAATTGTTCCTTATAATATTTTAAAAATATTAAATATCATGCTTACTCATCTTAATTGTCATAATGATTTTCAGTTTATATTATACAGTGTCCCAAATTCCTTTGATAATAGTGGTATGAAAAAAAAGTTGTCTGTCTTTTAAGTGAGATATGTGTTTTCTTAATTATTTTTTTATGCTGAATCCCTAAAAATGATAAAAAAAAAGTTCTTTCAGAAAACACACCTAAAATTACCAGAAAACTGAAAAAGATACGTTTTAATAAATAATGTAAAATTGAACAATCAGTAAAATTATGGAATAAAACTATTATTTTGGACATCCTTAAATGTTTTGAATATACATTTATCATAAAAACTTAAAAATATTAGGTTTTAGTGTTCATGTTTAACAAAAAACACGCATACACCACCTTTAACTAAGTTACGTAGCAAAATGATGTTTAAAATAAACATGTGCAACCGCTAAAATAACTAACTCGATAATTGTCCGTGCGATAGTTGCGGTTCTACGAAAATCAGAATTTTCCAATTATTGATTTTAAAACAAGTAAAACACAACTTCAAATTAAAAAAATAAATTTTAAAATTTTCACATAAATCTAATAAATATATTTCAAATTGAAATAACCGGTCAAGTACAAGTTGGATTGGCGCAATTAATGTTCCGTACGTTGATTACTTTTAAAATAAAGAAATTTGTTACGGAAGTATAAAATGATCAGTGACTTCACAAAACACATCCCAAATGAGTTTTCAACAAAGTTTGTTTCCAATCTTTAATGAAAATTGATGACCTTGAAATTTTTGTTTTTTTATATACCAGATAAATTATTAAAGGTAATGCACTCGTGATAATTTTCATTCAATCTACACCCCCCGGAGAATATTCCAGAATTTTTTCAAAATTTTTCGATCAGTACTTTTCGAGATAAGGTGGGGAGACAGCGATTTTTCGCGATTTTTAAAAATAATACAAAGAAAAGTGTGCGCAAGTATTACATTATATATATATATATATATATATATATATATATATATATATATATATTACTCGTGTTTTCACAAGCTTTCATTTGACACCACACTCGATGACCTACTAAAAAATTTTTTTTCACTTCCGATTTCACCCCCAAAACTAACCCCTTAAGTCAAAATTTAACTTTTAAAACTACACGGCTTTGATGAGGCCATCAATTCCTACATCTATAATATATATAAAATGCAACCTCTCTCTGTCTGTCTGTCTGTCTGTCTGTCTGTCCGTTAGTGCGCCTATCACTGAAAAACCACTTATCCGATTTACATACTATTTTTTTTAAAACATACATATGTTCTCTGGCCAGGTTATAGGCTATATTTTATTACGATAGGTAGCATAAGGAATGAGCAGTGACGTAAAATAGTGAATGATGTCGGAAATAAGTTTGCCGCTAGCGCGTGCCTTTGCAATACACAGCCTAAATCATTAAATATGGAACAATATCATGTAGCAAAGAATATCTGTAATGTATAATCTATAATATATATAAAATGCAATGTCTCTCTGTCTGTCTGTCTGTCCATTAGTGCGTTTATCACGTGGGAACCACTTATCCGATTTACCTGTCTTTTTTAAATTCATATCTATATTCTTTAGCCAGGTTATTTAATAATAATAATCTATATCTATAATATATATATATATAATGTAATGTTTGTCTGTCTGTCTGTCTGTCCGTTAATGCGCTTATCCCTCGAGAACCACTTATCGATTTACGTGATTTTTTAAATTCATACATATGTTCTCTGACCAGTTTATAGTTATATATTTTATTACATCTATAATATATATATATATATAAAATGCAACGTATCTCTGTCTGTCTGTCTGTCCGTTAGTGCGCTTATCACTGGAGAACCACTTATCCGATTTTGGTACTTTTTTTTAAAAAAACATACATATGTTCTCCGGTCAGGTTATAGGCTATATTTTATTACGATAGGTAGCATAAGGAATGAGCAGTGACAATAATAGTAAATGAAGTCGGACAAAGTTTGAAGCTAGCGCGTTCTCTTGCAATACACGGTCCAAACCATTAAATATGGAACAATATTATGTAGCAGAGAATATCTATAATATATATAAAATGCAATGTCTCTCTGTCCGTCTGTCTGTTAGTGCGCTTGTCACTCGAGAACCACTTATCCGATTTACGTGTTTTTATAAATTTATACATATGTTCTATATAATTCGATATAAGCCTAGATAATGGGAAATAAGGTGAGATAATGGGAGATAAGGAGAAATAATGGGAGATAAGTCGAGATAAGCCTCGATAATGGGAGATAAGGTGAGATAATGGGAGATAAGTTTAAATAATGGGAGATAAGGAGGGATAATGGGAGATAAGCAGAGATAAGTCTAGATAATGGGAGTTATGGTGAGATAATGGGAGATAAGGAGAGATAATGGGAGATAAGGAGAAATAATGGGAGATAAGTCGAGATAAGCCTAGATAATAGGAAATAAGGTGAGATAATGGGAGGTAAGGATAAATAATGGGAGATAAGGAGAAATAATGGGAGATGAGCAGAGATAAGCCTAGATAATGGAAATTATGTAGAGATAATGGGAAATAAGGAGAAATATTGGGAGATAAGGAGAAATAATGGGAGATATTTTATTACGTTGGGTAACATAAGGAATAAGCAATGACGATAGTAGTGAATCAAGTCCACGCGAGCGGAGCCGCGGGCCCGGCTAGTTATTACTAAATTTCAACTTTCTATGACAAATAGTTTTGGAGAAAATCGAGTGTTACAGACAAACAGACGGACAGGCAGACAGACACCGAAGTCAACTTATAAGTGTTCCGTACGGAACACTAAAAATTGTTTTTAATTTTTATTAATATTGAACAAAACTATTATTTCCAGTGTTTTTTGAAGTTCTTAATCTTGACTTGACACCAAAAAAAAATTTTATATTCAGTTTGGTTGCTGAAATGCTTTTTTAAGTAAATAAATGATAAACAAGATTTTTTTTTTTTCAAACAAAACTATCATTTCCAGTAATTTTTTAAGTTTCAAATTCGAATTTGATATCAAAACATGAGGAACAGTGTTTAGTGTTAAAAAAAGATATCCGTTTACTATTTAGAAACAAATGGTTGCAAAATGTAGACTAATGTATATCCCTTGATACTTTTAGAAGTCAATTTTGTGTATAGATTGATTGAATGAATAGGAGGGAACCTTAGTGGGTGAGTGAGATAGTGAGTAAGTGAGTGATTGAATAAATAAGCGAGTGAGTCAGGTAGTTAGTGAGTGAGAAAGCGAGTGAGTGAGTGAGTGAGCGAGCGAATGAGTGAGCGAGTGAGTGTAAAAGTGAGTGATTGAATGAGCATGGCGGTAGATGAATGAGTGAGTGAGTGACTGAGCGAGCGAGTGAGTGAGTGTTTTGTTCAATATTAATAAAAAATTAAAAACAATTTTTTAATTTAGCTGTTGCGTATATTTATTTTAAACAGCATTTTGCTACGTAGCTTAGTTAAAGGTGGTGTATTCGTGTTTTTTGTTAAACATGAACACTAAGACCTAATATTTTTAAGTTTTTATGATAAATGTAGATTCGGAAAATTTAAAGATGTCCGAAATAATAGTTTTATTCTATAATTTTCATGATTACACAGTTTTACATTTTATTTATTAAAATGTATTTTTTTCAATTTTATAGTTTCTGGCAACTTTAAGTGTGTTTTGTGAAAAAACCTGAAGGTGGATTTCTTTTTTTATATTTTTTTTTGGATTCAGCATAAAAAAAGTACTTAGGAGAACATGTGTCTCACTTAAAAGACAAAGAATTTTTTTTGTATACCCGTGTAATTTATTCCATGATAGGAATGTGTATTAATTTTACTTCCGCTAGAATTCCTTTTTTTATGGGTATTGCACACGTGCTAGAGCGAGGCGTGTGCTGAAAATGCAATTCACGTTTATCTTGAATAACTGTAAATTGTAGGCGGTGGAATACAAAGTCCTCGGAAAACAATCGTTGGCAAATTCGTTCTTCGATGTTTCATAGAAGTAAGGTTGCTGATCAATTTTGGATCTCCAATCAGGCAAACAGCTCTTTTCTCAATAAAATCCAACAGATGCAGTATATGTTTGAGAGCAGAGTCCCAAATATGGGAACAGTATTCCATTATTGGTCGAATTTTAACTTTGTCTAGAATTAAGAGTTGTTGTGAAGTGTAAGGCTTTCTAGTTCGAAATAATATTCCCAGCTTTAAAGAAGCTCTCTTTGCTATGTACTCAACATATTCACGCTAAGGTATATTTGTTCCCAAGTCAACACCCAGCAAATTGAGTGACGATGCTAGGGGAATTGAGTGTCCCAACAGAGTTATATCGGGTTCTGCAACGTTACCTTTTTAGAAAAAACTGCCGCGTGAGTTTTTGTAGCATTAAGTTCTACTTGGTTGCCGTCATCCCAAGTTAGAGTTTCTTCCAACACGGTTAAATGCCTTGGACATGTCAAGTGCACCCGCTCGAGATTCTCCATAATGTTCCATTGCGTTGTTGCAAACATGTGTATAAGATCTCCTGCTGATCTTGGATTACAAAAGCCATATTAATGGTCTCTAATAATATTGAATCCTTCTAGATATTTTAGAAGATGCTGATTGATAGTTCTTTCCATATGTTAACTTTCTATATTATTGAAAGGAGTGCGACTGGTGGATCGTTTTTTGGCAAAGCCTTCATGTCTTTTGTTATTGGCTAAACTGTAGAGTCAGAAATTTTTTTGGTGTCAAGTATAACTAAAATATGTTTTATTACCGACGTCTGTAGACAATATCGGGCATTCTTACCTATACATTGGGAATAGTGGGTGGTATTTTCGCTTGGAAATCGACAGCAAAAGTGAAGCACAGAGTTCTGATAACTAGTTGGTTTTCTTAACAGATGTTGAGAATCGGGCCGTGCATATGGTAGAATAATGAAGTTTTGACTAATGGCTTTAGCGACCCACCCAAAAAGACCTAGAATAGAATAGGCAAGAAGTTTGTTATTAATTCTTTGATTTTGTTCCTCGTTGGTTTTGTTGATAATTTCTTTGCATCTGTTCCGGATACGAATGAAGATGTTACGATTTATAACGTTAGAATTTTCACGCTATTATTGCGACAAACATCTTGCCTACCGACATGTTTGTAGGCAAGATGTTTAGAATCAACATCTTTTTGCATTCTCTACTGAACCAAGAACATTTCTTTGAAAAGGAAAGTAAGCTTCCATGCCAACAAAATATCATCAGGAAACTCCTTAGCGCAGTCAGATTCTAAGAGTTCTTCCCATTCTGTCTGTCCGTCTATCTGGCTGTCTGTTGGTGCCATAATAATAATTGAAGGTCGTAAACCGGATAGGGATAGATATATTTTTTTATTTATTTTCAATACCATCCTATGAATTTTTTTAGTTTCTAGTAAAGGTAATGAAAGAATCTAGGAATAATTATTTATAACGAAACATATAAGGGGCTAAAGAGGAGAGGGGCAGTGTTAAAAGAGATATGTATATATGTATATATATATATATATATATATATATATATATATATATATACATGTATATATATATATATATATATATATATATATATATATATATATATATATATATACATACATATATATATATATATATATATATATATATATATATATATATATATATATATATACAGTAATACCCCGCTTAGCGCGACCCCGTTACGCGCGGTTTCACTATAACGCGAATTTCAAATTTCGCGCTCATGTAGTCATTAACTTCTCTATGGTCGCGGGGGGATCCCCGCTTTCTCTGAATATTCTCTTTGAAGAATTGGGAATTCCCTGTCCTTCGACTTTGTTCTATGGGGATTTCCTCGTTCGTTTCGTGTGTTCATTTGTTCCGTAATGTTAGTTCGGTCGGCTGGCAGTTTTGTTTTAATATTTATTGGAGATACATACATACATAATTTAACCCTACGTTAAAAATGCCGCCTGTAAAGAAAAAAGAGCGTAAAAGCGTCACTTTGGAATTGAAGATGAAAGTGTTAAGAAGAATGGAAAATGGAGGCAAAGCAACAATTGTTGGGAGAGATTTTGGACTCTCAGAATCGACTGTGAGAACGATTTATAAAAATCGGGAAAAAAAATGAAAATCTCCAGCGAAGGTTCAACACCTATAAGTGCAACAAAACTTTCTCGTTCGAGATCATCTATCTTAGAAAGAATGGAGAAATTACTGTCAGTCTGGATCGAAGATTTGAATAAGAAGAACACACCACTAAGTCAAGATCTCATATGCACAAAAGCAAAATCTTTGTATGAGATGCTGAAAACAAAAGAAGGAGAAGGGAGTGCCACTCCGACTTTTGCTGCCAGCAGAGGCTGGTTCCATCGGTTCAAGCAGCGTTCTAATCTTCACAATATCCACATAACAGGCGAGGCGGCCAGCGCGGACATTCAAGCTGCAGCTGAGTTTTCCAGACAAGTTTCAAGACTTCGTTAGACGAGAGAAAATTCCTGCTTGTCTCATCTTCAATGTTGATGAGACCGCACTTTACTGGAAAAAAATGCCATCTCGAACATTCATTTCTAAGGAAGAACGTCAAGCCAGTGGTTTCAAAGCTGCGAAAGATCGACTAACACTTCTGCTGGGTGGTAATGCCACTGGTGATTTCAAACTGAAACCTTTACTAGTGTACCATTCAGAAACACCCCGTGCAATGCGAGGCACAGACAAGACAAGTCTACCAGTTGTGTGGCGATCAAACAGAAAGGCGTGGGTTTACACGGGAAATTTTTCAAGAATGGTATTCTAATAGTTTTTGCCCATCAGTCAAATCATACTGTGACAGAAATGGGCTTGAACCTAAAGTTATATTACTCTTAGACAATGCCCCAGGACATCCAACCTCACTTGATACGCCCAGAGACTTAAAAGTGTACGTAAAGTTTCTTCACCAAAACACTACGTCAATATTACAACCTATGGACCAGGGAGCAATAGCAAACTTCAAAGCTTATTACCATCGCCGCACTTTTAGCCAACTAATTCATGAAACTGACGGGGAAGGAAGACAGTCTATGCGAGAGTGGTGGAAGTCATACAACATTATGAAGTCTATTCACAACATAGAAGAGGCTTGGAAGGAAGTTAAAATGAGTTGTATGAATGGGGTGTGGCGTAATCTTTGGCCAGATGTAGTGGAAGCACCTAGAAGAATTGTCCAGATGCAGAGACAAGTGCTTGAAGACATTGCTGCAATGATTGAGGGGTCTGAACTTGAAGATGTCACGGTAGAAGATCTCGTAGAACTTGTAGCAACGCACGACGATCCTATTAGCAATGAAGATCTGATCGAGTTACAGAATAATCCTATCTACGATGAGGAAGAACAAGTAGAAGAGAAAGTTTTATCTTCAGGGGAAATACAAAATGCACTTTCAAAAATTTATTCAGGTTTGGACATATTGCAGAGTATAGACAATAATGATGACCGTGTCTTGACCGTGTGTCAAACAATTAAAAACAGTGTTGGGTGTTATGAACGTATTTTACAAGAACGTAAACAAAACGTTACCCAAAAAGACAATAGATGTATTTTTCCGTAAAAAATAAGAGTATGTATTGCATAAAGTGTTCTTAGAATTAAAGTGATTGATTAAAATGATTTGTATTTTTTTGTATTAAATTTTGACTATGTTTAATCATAAACCTCGATATACGCGAATTTCAGTTAACGCGATTTTTTTCGGAACGTATCCCTCGCGTAAAGCGGGGTATTACTGTATATATATATATATATATATATATATATATATATATATATATATATATATATATATGTATATATAGAAAATGGACATGGGTAAGCCGAAACGAAGTAGTAAAAAACGAGACAGACTAAATATTATCGCCAGAAAGAAATATAGTAAAGGATGTAACAGTTATAAATAGAATAAACACAGAAAGTGACCACAGAATAGTCCGAGGAAGAATAGAAATAAATGAACGCATAGAAATAAAATTCATAACAAGAAAGAAACTAAAAATTATACACACATCTTGACACTGACGAATATCTGAAACAGGAGAGCAAATAGCTAGAAAGAAGAGCAACGAAACAAAAATATAGAGCATAAAAAACGGAAGAACTATTTAAAGCCCAGAGAAAATACTATTCAGTTTGTAGAAACTAACAAAACCCTTAAAAAGTCCATTAAAGAAGATAAAAAAACAACAGTTAGAGACAAAGATAGAAAAAATTGTAGAACAGAACAAAAACATGAAAGCACTCCGACAAAGGCTAGGAAAAACTAGTACTTGTGGTCATCTCTTAACTATCAGAACTTCAATAGAGAAAGCAACAGAATATAATTTAAAGTTATACCTGGTATTTATAGATTATCAAAAGGCTTTTGATAGTATCGAGAGCTGGGCCGTCGAAAGAGCCTTGTATAACAGCAGAATAGACTATAGATATACTCAGCTCATAAAAACAATTTACAACAAGGCTCAAATGATAGTGGAAACGGATAGAAAAACAAATCCTATACCTATCAAACGCGGAGTAAGACAAAGAGATTCCATGAGCCCAAAAGTATTTATAGCAGCATTAGAAGAAGTTTTCAAGGAACTCGAATGGAAAAAAGGCGATTAGTATAAATGAACAAAAGTTAAATCATATGATATAATGCTAATATCTGATCTAAATGATTACTGAACTACAAAACAAATCAGAGAGTGTAGGACTACTGCTGAGCAGAAATAAGACATAGACTATGACAAACGAAGATAGTCCGCAAGACTTCAGAATAGAGGGCAGAACACTTGAATACGCAGAAGAATACATATATCTAGGGCAAATAATAAAGTGTGGAAAAGCAAATCAAACGGCAGAAGTACAGAGAAGAATCAGACTGGCATGAGCAGCATTTTGCAAACAAAAGAAAATACTAGCCATTAAAAGAATTCTTCTGAAACTAAAAAAGATTATATTTCGATCAATGCATTCTACCGGTTCTCACCTACGCGGCCCAGACATGGACATTGACTAAAAGATGATGGACCAACTGAGTAAAACACAGAGAGCAATGGAACGCCAGATGTTGAATATAAAATTACAAGACAGAATCAAAAACGAAAGTATAAGACAAAAGACTAAAGTGATAGACGTAAGAGAACAGGTAGCAAGTTTGAAATGAAGATGGGGAGGTCACACAATGAGACAACAAGATGAGAGATGGAATAAAAAAATACAAGAATGAAGGCCATGGCTGGAACACAGATTCAAAGAAAGGCCCCAAACAAGATGGAAAGATGACCTGAAAAGAACGGCTGGTTGAGGATGGATCAGAAGGGCGCAGAATCGAGAGGGATAGAACAAGGGAGGGGCGGCCTATGTCCGATGTTCGACACTGGATGGAAGAATGCGTTTCCAAAAAGGTATTTTTTTCCTGCCTTTTTGAATATAGCAGCAAAACTTATGAATCATACGATTATTTCCCGAATTATGCTACTGCCGATTACCCTTTCTACTCTTCTCAGTGAAAGAATCTTAATTTTCAATGCTATTATTCATTTTTTTAACCTATTCAGGATTTTAGACAAACCCAATTTTGACACAACGTTAATATTGGGTCACATTAAACATCTTGTTATTGATTCAAAATTTATATATATATATATATATATATATATATATATATATATATATATATACATATATATATATATATATATATATATATATATATATATATATATATATATATATATATATGGGTGGAGCGAAAATTTTTTATTTTTTGTGCGACATCTATAGCTCGAACTCTAACCTAAAACAGATTTATTCTTTAAATATCGAAAAAAAACTTAAGAAAATATAAAA
>CM032449.1:7434349-7534349 GCA_019049505.1 Pachyrhynchus sulphureomaculatus
TATGTATGTTTTAAAAAAGCACGTAAATCCGATAAGTGGTTCTCGAATGTTCACCGCTTCACCGCAGGTTATTTCTCGTTTCTTATGTTCCTTCATATTCAATGACTTTTTCAACGATTAACGTTTTTGAGGTCGCTAATTACGAATGGAGGTTTCAGTATGGCGGGCGAAAACTCAAAATTAATTTTTTCCTATTTAACCCAGTATTCTGAAATTTGGTATCCAGGGGTTTTTTGAGTTACTAATTAGGTATTCAAAGTTAAGTTTTAAAATTCAAAATGGCTGCCGAAATTTTTTAAATTTAATAAATCGTATTTTTTTCAACCAAAGGTTCTGAAAGATGGAATGTATGGGTTTTTTGGGTTGCTAAATATCTAAAAATTAGTTACTTCGCCCAAAAGTGTTCTAGTTTTGCGAAATTAGTCAATCTCGGGATTATTCGCTGCAATTTTCAATTTTCAGAAAAGAAATTGGTTAAACCTAAATAATCTTAATACGATGAGTCCCACATTACTAAAAAGAAAATAAACTAAAAATAAACATACCCTAATGGAGAAAGTCCCACTGAAGCAAAAAGGAATTAGACACAAACTAAGATAATTTTGTCGAGAGAGTCCCACATTAAGAGAGAGAAAATACCGAAAATCTATACTTTTATATGTACAGTATAGATATAAAGTATACGTAGGTCATATTCTGTGGTATAGGCTAGGTTTAATTAGGTTAGGTTTATTTCTTTCCTGATGTGTACATTGCCTTTCTTAGGTTAGGTTAATTTACTTTCTGTTGTGTTGGTTGCCTTTAATTTGGTTACTTTTATTTTCTTTCCATTGTGTAGGCTGTATTTTGTTAGGTTTGGTTTATTTCCTTTCTTTTGTGTAGGATGATTCTGTTAGGTTAAGTTCTTTCCTTTCATAATGATTCTAAAGAATGTCATCGGTCCTTGATCCGATTTGAAAAACTACAGAAAAAACCTAAATCTACCCAAGATTGACTAATTTCTCAAAACTAGAACACTTTTAGCCCTAAGTAACTAATTTTTACATACCTAACAATCCAAAAAAACTTCGCGCATTCCATCTTTCCAAATATTTGATTGAAAAAAACACGATTTAAAAAACTTTAGCTTTATTTTTAAGGTAACAATTGCTCAAAATGTCTACCGTTAACAGCGAAGCAATAACCCAATATAGCATAAACAGCCTGAGCAGAGTTTTGCGAAGAATCTGGAGTGATCTGTGCTACTTCATATTGAATTCTTTGTTGAAAATCTTCTACAGGTCGACTTCGGTAAACTTTGGTTTTCAAATGACATCGAGTGGCGTAAGGTGGGGACTCCTTGCAGGCCATTCTACAGCACCCCTTCTACCTATCCTTCAATTAGGAAAAATCGCATCCAAAAAAGACCTGCACAAGTTGGAGTAACTGTAAATACCGCTGTCATCCAAGATTTCCACTGATTAAAACGGGACCAATGATATGACATCCACAAATCCCTGCCCACACGTTTATCTTTTGTGGTCTTTGGGAATAACTGTCGATTATCTAGTAGGAATTCTCAGTGGACCAGTACCGGCAGGTATGCCTGTTATGTCTTCCGTTAAGACAAAATGTGGCCTCGTCAGAAAAAACAATATTATGAATTAGGTTAGGATTGTTATTGATTCGTTCCATCACGACCTCGCAAAATTTAACACGTCTATCGTAATCATCTTCAGATAATTCTTGCAATAGAATGGGTTTGCATGCATATAATTTTTCTTTATTCAGTATACGACTTAAGGCACCTTTACTTATGTTGTGTTCTAGGCAAAGCTGATGAGTGGCTGTATGGGGATTTTCTGTAATTTCTAATAATACATCTAACTTTTTATCATCGCTTATTTTAACTTTTGGAGGTCCAGATTCGGAACGATCCTTAACATGACATGATTGTCTAAATGGTTATAATGTTTTGCTAACTACGGATTGGTTAATAGGTTCTCGATTCGGATATTCTGCGCGAAAAAGATCACATACCTCCTGTTGTGTTCTTCTACAGTCTCCATAACCAACCATCACTAAGAAAGTGATTCTTTCTGTTTCTGTTAAATGTACCATTATGATATTATGCTTAAATTGCAGTTTCACAAAATGCAGCAATAAACGTTTTCGCCAATAAATCATTTTTTGACGCGTTAAGTTGTTACCTGACAGTAAATGTTTGACACAAGCCAGCTTAATTTTTTTATAATAATTCCAAAACAGTTCAATTTAGACATAATATAGAATAATCTAGAATTTTTAGTAAGATTCAAAAATAAAATAATACATAGGGCTTTCCATTTAAAAAAAATTAAAATGGCATAAAATTTTAAGTCTATTTTTAAAATAAGCCATGAGGGATGTCTTCCCTATTTAATCACGAACGTTTATAAATAAAAAAATTGAAATCGGATAAAAACTGCGGCCTATAGAGAATTTTGAAACAATGTATGTTTAAATACCCCAGTGTGCACCATCAGGGTCCTAGGATTTTGTAAAAAAATTGCACGAAAAATGAAAATCAAGGAAAATTAAATGGACTCTTATATTAAATGGATAAGGACGTTTCTCTGGACGTCTATGTGATCGCCACAAATTTTTTAACGTTGACACTACATCTTCATTTTTTTAAACTTTTCTTGCTAGAGGAAAGTATTGTATTCGTGAAAAAATTCACGTTTTGGGGTTCCTAGATTCCAAAAGAATATAGTCACTCATTTCCGTCGATCTATCTGTCTATCTGTTACTCTGTTGGCACGATAACTCTCGAATGAAATGAGAGATTATTTTCAAACTTGGTGTATATATATTATCTAGTAAGTGGATGAAGCTTATAGCTTTTGAACGATATTGCTTTAGGTCAAAGAGTTGAAACAGGATGGGGTCGATAAAGTTTATATGTTTTAATAGTAATTACGATATTCTCCTATTTTTTTGTTGAAATAGTAATTAAACTGTATGCCTAAATATTTAGAGTAAAACATATAAGAAAACAAAGGGGTAGAAGAGGAGACTAGAGGGGTTGATCCGTATATATTTTGTTATAGGTCCTTTATAGGGGTTCTGATGTCGAAAAATTTAAAAATTAGGTTTTTTCATTGCCTTTAATTTTAACTCAGGGCTTGAGAGAGGCGGGGTTGTTTGTGAAAATAATTTAAACATTTTAAAATATTTTTTGGACAAATTTTAAGCATATTATTTGCAGTAAAATATGTAAGAGGTTGAAGAAGTGGGGTAGGGTGTGAAGAAGGTTGCTTCTTATGTATGGACTTAGAGATCTTTTTCAGGGTTTTTGGAGTCGAAAAATTAAGTTACTTTCAATAGATATTCTATTCTTTTATTTGTCGATCCTAGCTACTGATTTTATATATATATATATATATATATATATATATATATATATATATATATACATATATATATATATATATATATATATATATATATATATATATATATATATATATATATATATATATATATATATATATATATATATATATATATATATATATATGTAAACTTTTATCAAATTTTTTTCAGTTATAATCTAGTCTTGTCACAAAATTGTTAATTGTCATTTTTTTTTGGTAAAATTTTGGTACGCGGGCCTCTTAGAAAGAGGAAAATATTTTTTTAAAAAATATGCTTAAAATAGCCTAAATTTGAAAAATGTATGAGAAAAAATTGGGAGGTAACCGTTTTTGTTAACCTAAACTAACTGAAACTAAACTGAATTAAATAATTAGCATTAAAAAGCCTTGTGATTTGTTCTTTTCATGTTGTTTTCCGCAAAGAAAATTTCACAGCAAAGTCCCTTATTGGTTGAAATTTACTATGACTGTAAATGTAGCATAATCATCTGGGCGCATGCGCATAACGAACTAAGTTCTCGCGAGCAGTTTCGATCAGTGATTGTCAATAGCATAGTAGACTTTAGTACGCTTACGTATCAATGTTTATATGTAAAAAAACATATTTTCTCGTAAGTCTTTCAAAATTAAACCTTTTTAAGCCTATTCCAAAAAAAAAACTCTTTTACTGCGCCTCGTAACGAAGTTTTACATATATATATATATATATATATATATATATATATATATATATATATATATATATATATACATGTATATATATATATATATATATATATATATATATATATATATATATATATATATATATATATATTAGGGAACAATGATTGCATCGGACCCAGAGCTTTCTCTTATGGTGTCGAAACATGGAATTGGTATCACGAGTTAAAACGGAAAGGACACAAGTTAGGTGGTGCCTGGAATTGGGCTGAACCAGTTTTAGTATTGACTGATCCAGAATACGTAAAAGATGTTCTACAAAAGGTACAAAAAACATTTATATGTACGATTGAAAACTGTTTTATTGCATAGTTATGGTCTCGTTTAAAATTTGTCAATTCTGAGAAGAAAATTGTAGTGATGAAAGAATCGTTCTTTGAGATTCTTGAATTTCTTCCATTAGCGAGATTATTTTGTCGTCAGTTTCTACTCAGCTATAAGGAGTGTCGGAATCCATTCTGCAGAAACTTTTTTATCCTTAAATCTTCGTGCACAATCCTCCGATCTGTAGTTTTGTATATTTCAGCTTCTTTGAAAGCACTGGGATCTCTATAAAACGGTTTTCTTGATCTGAGATCATCCTATGTCGAACTTATAGAAGCTGTTTATATCAAAATCTTACTTGAAAATAAGATGTGCCGTCATTACTAAACACCTAAAATATTCCTGGTGAATAACTTTTGTTCCATTTTTTTCTTTAGTAAAACACTGTGTCACTGCGTGATGCTCCAAATTACTTTGACTAAGTCGTGCAAATCTGCAAAATGCTGCGAAATCGTACAACATTTTGTCAGAATACTTCTTCTTCTTCCTCAATCAGCTATTCTCCGCATGTAAGTTTCCCCTCTATTCTTCCATAATTGGCGATCTTAGGCTGCTTGAAACCAGTTAAGCCCTGCGAATCTTTTAATGTCGTTAACCCATCGTGCCTGAGGTCTCCGAACACTTCTTTTCTGGGTCCATGATCTTCATCTTATAAGTTTGCGACTCCAGTTATCTATACCTCGAAGTATCTTCGTTTCAATGGCCCTTTAGTTAACTCTGATCTTGTCTAGGATCGACCTCGTGAACACCCATGTCTCTGCGCTATATGTTGTTACGAGGGAAATGCATTGATTTTAAGTTTTAGATTTTAACGAGAGGTATGTTATGTCCCAATACATCTTTTATTTTAGCACATGCCGCCCATCCGCACCCTTTCATTTATTTCCAGATCTTAAATCGTTTTTATGGTTTAACCTAGATATTTGTAGGTTTCTACCTTTTCTACCTATCTCTTTCAGAATGTTATTGCTTGTTCCGGATTCACTGGTCATAAACCTTGTTTTTCCAAAGTTTAAATTTAGCCTTATGTTATTTGTAGTTTCATATATATTATTTAATATAGTTCGCTTTTTTTGTTTGGGAAAAAACAACGATGTTAACTGCAAAACGCAAGTGGGTGAGTCTCTCTTCATTAATGTCAATACCTTTATTGCATCTTTTAGGACTAGCGTAAACAACTCTGAGGATATAGGGTCGCGTTATCTGACGCCCTCCATCACCACAATCTTCTCATCTAACTCGTATAGGTGTATTTTGAGGCTCGCGTTGTTATAAATGTTGCTTATTAATTTTGTGTATCGATTCTCCACTCTTACGTTCCTCAGAGCCCGCTCTATGGCCCAAGTTTCAACGGTATCAAAGGCCTTTCTAAAATCAATAAAACCTATCGATATAGGTATATTGTACTCAGTACATCTCTCAATTAGAATTCTCGTTGTCTGTAGGTGTTATGTGGTGCTGAGGCCGCTCTAAACCCCGCGTGCTCTTTGAGTTAAAAAAAAGTCTAGTTTTTTTTTTGATTTTTTCTTTCTTCTAAACGCTTAAATGCCTTTATTTTCTTATAGTATTTTTGAGTGAAGTTTTTGTTAAAAGTTATAATATAATTATTGCTGCTCTGTTAATATCAGTATATTCTGCCATTTGCCTGTTGTTTTCTATTACTATTTTTTACTATTTTTCTTCTATTTTCCAATAGTTGTTTTCTTTCTATACTAAATCTTGTAATTTTCACTTTCCGTTCTTTATAGTAATTAGCTGCTTAATTGATTACATTTACAATTTGAAAGAATTAAAGCCAGCTAATACCACTTAGAGGCTTTACTAATAGGTACAGACATAAATCTTTACGAAGAATGTGTTGTAACTGACTCTTGGACACGTCTACGACATTTGATGGTTTGCCTATTGAACGATCACAATTAATCCAATAAGTCAAACAAATTTAAATACATTTTTTTATACATTCATTCCGCATAACATTTTTTTCTTAGGATTTCCAATACTTCATAGATCGTGACATTTACTTTAATCCAAAAGCTGGTCCCGAAAGCAAGAACCTGTTTGTTCTACAAAAAGAAGAATGGAAGAACATTAGACAAAAACTGACACCAACATTTACATCTGCAAAAATGAAAATGATGTTCCATAATATAATCAAATGTTCAGATTCTCTTATTGAGCACCTGGAAGAAGCAGCTAAGAATGGTGATGATATTAATCTGAAGGAGGTATGTTAATTAATTTCAATTTAAACAGCTGTTAAATTTTATGCGTGTTACAAAATTTAAATAACCATCATGTGATGTTCCGAATCTGAAATAGATACAGAATATGCCAGTTTGGTTACAGTAACTAATTCATTTTTTACTTTCCTTCCTTAAGGAAAGTATTGTGGTCGCGAAAAATTCACACCTCGAGATTTTTGAATTTTTTAACGTTTTAGGGGCCCCAGATCACGAAAAACATAGTTACTCATTGTCGTCGGTCTGTCTGTCTATCCGTTAGTCGTTCAGCCTATTGCCACGATAATTTTCGAAAGAAATAAGATATCAATTTCAAACTTGATGCATAAATATTACCTAATAAGAGAATGAAGCCTATAGTTTCTGAAAGATACTGTTTTGGGCCAAGGGGGCGAAAGGGATGGGTGTCGACAAATTTTATATGTTTTATTAGTAATTTGGTAAATTGTCCTGTTTTTTTTTTGTTGAATTAATAAATAAATATTAAGCCTAAATATTTATGTCAAAACATATGTTATAAGGGATTAACGGCGTGAGGAAGGAGCTTAATGGGGTTAATTCGTATACCGTCAGTCCAAAAGGTCTCCATACACCACCTGCTTTCTATATTATTTTTCTGTTATGTTTAACTAATTAATTGGAACTATGAAGAAACATGTTTAAATTAATATTTGAAACTTAACCAACGAGGATTAGTATTAAAAATAACTAGGGAACATTTTATTTAGAAGTTACATCGCTGTTATAAAAATGTAAACAAAACTAATATCAAATAAATCTCCATACACTCAAAAATCTCATTAAAAAAAAACACGTTCAAATCAGCCGCATTTTATCAAGCTATCTATTGCTCGCTAAACTGAAAACAAATGAATAATTGTCGGCCATACTTTATAATCTGTCACTTGTTGCTAGTAATTTTGCAGTGGATTTTCAAAGTAGTATTAAAAATGAGAAATTGTAAAATTCTATTTCAAGTTTGAAAGATCATAATTGATTGGTGGAAAGATGGAAAATCGTACAGAAATATAGGAAAAGTTGTTAGAAAGTCGCATACTGCTATTCAGTACGTTGTAAACCAGTATAAATCAACGGGTTTCTATAAAATACGACTACGCTCCGGTCGTCCCAAGAAAATGACTCCACGTGAAGAGGCCAATATTGTTAGACAAATAATTAAAGATCCCAAGAAAAGTGGACCAAAATTAAAAGAATAAGTACGAGAACTATTTTCGAAAAATGTTTGTCCACAAACAGTGAGAAATTGTTTACACAAGGCAGGCAGGAAGAAGCCGTTAATTTCGGAAGCTAATCGCAAAAAGTGATTAGCTTTTGCTAGGAAATACGTTGCTAAACTTCCTGAATTTTGGGAATCCATAATTTTTAGTGATGAAACTAAAATTCACCTTTTTGGATCTGAGAGCAGAATTAAAGTTTGGAGAAAGAAGAATACCGCATTCGATATTAAAAACATTTGTTCCGCGGTAAGACAAGGGGGTGGCAGTGTTCTACTTTGGAGATGCATGTCCGCTGGAGAGGTTGGAAATTTACATTTTATTAATGGTACCTTGGATCAACAAGTTTATCTGAACATTTTGAGAGACAATTTAAGGGAAAGTGTCCAAAAATTAGCACTCGAAAAAAGTTACATTTTTCAACAGGACAATGATCCGAAACATACGGCAAACTTGATGTGAGAATGAATGATCCATAATGTGCGACAGGAGTTTCATACACCTTCGCAATCACCTGATGTTAACCTCATCGCGTTCGCAAACATAATCTTTCAAATAGAGAGGAATTAAAAAACAGAATAATGGACGAATCGGAGAACATGCCAGCAGAAGTTACTAGAAAGCTGGTTGCAAGCATGACAAAAAGGTTACAGGAGATTATCAAGGCCAACGGCGGTCCCACCAAATATTAGTTTAAATGAAGTTGTTATTTTCCGTTAAACTCTGCCAAAATATTATTGGTAATTGTTAAGTGTATGGAAAATTTTTTGACATTAATTTTGTTTATATTTTTATAACAATGATGTAACTTCTAAATAAAATGTTCCGTAGTTGTTTTTAATATTCATTCTCGTTGGTTAAATTTTAAATATTAATTTAAACATATTTTCTCATAGTTCCAATTAATTAATTAAACATAACAGAAAAATAGTATAGAAAGCAGGTGGTGTATGGAGACTTTTTGAACTGAGTGTATATGGTGTCATAGGTCCTTTTTAGGGTTTTTGAAGTGGAGAAATTTATAAATATAGGTTGGTTTTTCTATTGCTTTCAATTCTAACCCAAGGAGAGACTGAAAGGGTAGAGGATTGTTTAATATTGTATAATTTAAACAGCATTTTGAAATATTTACGTGTGAAATCTGTTTTTTAGACAAGTTTTAGCATATTATTTATAGTAAATGGTCAAATGTAATATAGTTTTCATAATAGTATGGCAATTTTTTCAAATGAGATCATTAAATATTGTATAGTTTGAATATTATTATGAGAATTTTTTGTGATTTTGGGTTGCGATATTTTTTAAAATTTTAGCTAATTATTTATAATAAAAGAAATATGAGATGATAGGAATGGGGTAAGGGTTAGAAGGGTGATTACATAGATATAATATACTTCTATTTCAATGTGATTTTTCTTTATTTCCAATTTTAATAGAAAAAGTATGTAAAAGGATTGAGATCTGGTTACATAGTGAACTACAAAAATGTTAAGTCGCTTACAGAACAAGTTTTTAGAAATAGAAATAGTTAATTTGGACTAAACTTACTTCTTCTCACACAGCAAGTAAATTATTGCTTTTACTTCTCTTGCTATTATATTCGTGAAAAAATACCCTCCGCAGTTTTTGATTTATTTGCATTTTAGGGTTTTTAGATCACGAAAAACATATTTTTCTATTTTCATCGGTGTGCCTGACTGTCGCTCCGTTGTCACCATGATTCTGAAACACAATGATATTATAATACTTGTAGTGTAGTAAAAAAAAAGGTCAAAATAATGATGAGATAGGCATGGTTTAGATACAGGAATATTATGATTTTATCCTTCAGTAGTAATGTCCTGAGTTTTGGACCTCGAAAAACTTGTGTTCTTTTGTTTATAAACAATTTAAATTTTCAAAACGCGTTTTTTTGAGCTGAAAATATGAATAACTTCGATTATGTAAGTCGGATCGAGACAAAAAAAAAACCAAACTCTTCGTAACAAAATTTCGAACAAATCCTCATTAGTTTTAAGTCGCTCAAGTCCGTACATAACCTACGAAATTGAAAAAACAGGCAAGAAACTGTTTTTCTTTTTCCATTTTATTGTACAGGTCGATTTAGTGAACCGATAGGCTTGAAACTTCCAGAAAATATGCCTTTTGTTTTAACAAAAATACTCTTAAATTTTGGTTCAAGAATATTGAATTTGTTATTTAAAATTTGAATTATCCGCCATTTTATGAAATTTGGCCCAAAATAGATCTTTCCTTTTTCAAAATTTATGTCTCGACGCCAGCTTTCTGATGCCACTTTAACCGTTTTTTTTTTTTTTTACATTTGTTAATTAACTAAATAACAACAAATGCATTTTTAAGTCATTTTGAAAAAAAAAATTTAACAATTTTGATCACATCTGGTAGAGAAACGCGAGACCTTTTTTTAAAATAAAAATCATTTTCGTTAACGTGAAAATGACCGAAAAAAACACATTTGTTATTTGATTAATAAAGTAAAAAATACGGTTTAAATAAATCCAAGAAAATATTTTTTAATGGCATCGGTGCCTGTTTTTTCAATTTTGTAAGTTATGTAACGAGGATTTGTTGGAAATTTCATGACAAAGAGTTTGATTTTTTTTTGTCTCGATTCAACTGATATAACCGGAGTTCAAAAAACGCGTTTTGAAAACTTAATTTGTTTATAAACAAAAGAGCACAATTGAAGAATGCAGCATTTCACGACCGGTTGTGAATTTCTTTCGGGAGTTGAGGCCGTATTCTCCAGGTGTTAACTTCCTGACGTTTCGTTGACACTGCGGTCAACATTTTCAAAGTCGAAAGTTTCCTCTTGATTGTCCACTCTCAACTGTGTTCGACGATGTAATGCTGTATGGTTTTATGCATTCCGGAGTAGGCGTGGCCATTTGGACTCTCGGCCAATCAGGCACCAGCAACCAACATTTCCTTGATCTCCATTTAATGTTTTTGTTTGTCGTAATGCGAGCGTCCAAGTTTCGCTGAGGTTAAGCCCTTCTTGTTTTTTATTGAAATTACGTTTGTGTTTGTGAATTTCAGTAGCCTCTCTGTATAACCTCGATACGTTGGCTAGAACTTGAGTCTGGTCTAACAGTATTTTGTGGTATTCCTGGGTCAACGTGTGCTCGGCTCCTTTTGTGGTCAGCTAGCCGTGTATTAATGCTACGTTTCGTTGTACCAACATAAACTGAACGACAGCTGCATGGAATTCGATATATGCCTGCAGCGGAAAGTAGATCTCTCTGGTTTTTGATCGATTTTAGACGTTGTTTTATTGTCCGCGTTGGCTTGTATATGGTTGATGACTGGCCGAGAGTCCAAATGACGCCTACTCCGGAATACACAAAACCCGACAGCGCTACAGCGTCGAACACAGTTGACAGTGAAAAGTCAAGAAGAAACCTTCGACCACTGCCACACCGCCTTTGAAAATGTTGTCCGCAGTCAGGAGGTTAATACCTGGGAGATCACAGCCTCAACTCCCGAAAGAAACCCACATTAAAATAGCACAAATTTTTCAAGGACCAAAACTCAGGACAATACTCCTAGTGATACCCCAGGGAGGATAAAATCATAATATTGCTGTATCTAGACTATGCAATTTCAAATGCTTTTTTTACTATTGAAACAGAAATGAGACCTATAATTTTTGAGCGATATCGTTTAAGGGGAACGGGCTGAAAGATATCGGGGTCGATATATTGTATTTTTTGCATTGTATTAGTAAAATTTTCTTTTCCCTCATTTTAAAAAGTCAAATTCTGCAGTAGCGTTTACAAGGAAAGTACTGATTAAATCACTTTACCAATTTTTTTTAGGATTTATCATCATTTACCATTGACGTAATATATTGTATAGCATTTGGATTGGACCAGGATTCGTTTAAAAATAAAAATTCAGAGTTTCGTCAAATAAGCTACGCATTTTTCAAACCCACTTTTATGACCGCTCTACAGACTATCTTATGTAGGATAAGCAAAAAAATAGCTTTAAAAGTTGGAGCGGTGATTACTCCCAAAGAGGTTACAAAATTTTTCGGTGGTATAATACGAGATAATATTGAATACAGAAGGAAAAATAATATCAACAGGTCAGATTTTACACAGTTGCTCATGGACCTTCAGGAAGCTACAAAAAATGACAGTAAACCATTTACTTTTGAAGAGGTTATTGCCAACCTGATCCTGTTCTTCATTGCAGGTAAATTCTGAATCATAAAATCTAATGATTGTTATTAAAACATACTACTACACGACAATTATGACCAGTAAACCAGAACAATTTATTTTTGCAGTCATTAGTTTCTCAAAAGATTTGAGCTTCATGAAGAGAGAGTATTAAACAATTACCAAATGCAGCAAGATATATATAATATATATATATATATATATATATATATATATATATATATATATATATATATATATATATATATATATATATATATATATATATATATATATATATATATATATATATATATATATATATATATATATATATATATATATATATATATATATATATATATATATATATATATATATATATATATATATATATATATATATATATATATATACCAGGTGGACAAGTACAAAATGCAAATTTTTTTTCTAAAAAAAAACATGTTAAATTAGGAAGAATGATAAAAAGTCCTTTATTCAAAGTATGCTACATCGCTTGTTACACATCTTTCCCATCTTTCGGGCAATTTGTGAATACCACGTTAGTAAAAATCTTCCCCTTTTGCTGCGAACCATTCATCGAGCCATTTTTTCACATCTTCGTACGAACCAAAGCGCTGCTCAGCAAGTGTTAAATTCGGAAGAATGAAAAAAAGTGCTTTATTCAAAGTATGCTCCATCGCTTGTTATACATTTTTTCCCATCTTTCGGGCAATTTGTGAATACGACGCCAGTAAAAATCTTCCTCTTTTGCTACGAACCATTCATCGAGCCATTTTTTCACATCTGCGTACGAACCAAAGTGCGTGACCCATCGATGCAAATAAGTGGTAATCGAAAGGAGCCAAGTCTGGTGAGTAAGCCACATGGGGTAGAACTTCCCAGCTGAGTGCTTCCAACGTGTCGCGAACTGGTTTTGCCGTATGTGATGGAACATTGTCATGAAAAAAAATGACTTTGTGTTGCCTCTTTCGGTATTCTGGCCTTTTTTCAAGCAGCAAACGGTTCAAATCGGTCAATTGTTGTTGGTAACGTTAAGTATTAACCGTTTTCTCAGGTTTTAACAGCTCATAATAGACCACGCCCCTCTGGTCCCACCAAACACAGAACATCGTCTTTCTGCCAAAGCGATTCGGTATTGCGGTCGATGTAGATGGTGCGCCTGAATCTAGCCATGATTTTTTGGGCTTGGAATTCCCAAAATAAATCTACTTTTCATCCCCTGTAACTATACGATGCAAAAACGACGTCCTTTTGTACCGTGCGAGCAAAATGTCACACGTGTTTTTGCGCTTTTCCATTTGCCTGTCGTTCAACTCATGTGGTACCCATCTACCGGTCTTCGTGAATCATCTTCGTCCAACAATGCTTGCAACCACATCTTCGTATTTCTTTGGCGGTTTTCCACGTTCCTTGTACGCAACATCGAAGTCACCACTTTTGAAACGCCAAAACCATCGTTCACACGTACCTTACGATGGAGCATGTTCACCATAAGCTTCTTAAAGTAATCGGTATGATTCAACAGCAGTTTTCTTCAAATGAAAACAAAAAATTAATGCTGTCCGCGAATACTCTCTGTTCGGTATAAATTTCGACATATTGAAGACAACAACACAACACGATGTACACACTTTTCCAATTTATCACTCGTGCGCCTCTGACACTTGTTGATGACACAACAAAATAGCGCAGCGTCAAGTCTTTATAGCCCAAACTGCATTGGTGCACCATCTGTGTCTGAAATCCGCGGTATATATATATATATATATATATATATATATATATATATATATATATATATATATATATATATATATATATATATATATGTATGATTATCGGGAATCGGTCTGGACTGTAAATAAAACTCTTTTCTTCTTTAAAACTCCATATTTCGTTATCGTTTGATAACTTCTTCAGGAGTAACTACAAAATTAATACACCTATATTAAAACACTATTCTTTTTCGTCAAGGTATTAAAATATTGAAATATAAAACAAACAGTTATGAAACAAACGAACAATCAATTAAAACACGTACGAAAACACGAGTTTGTCCTCGAAACCAACACTCAACATCTCGATTTACTACAACAAACTAAGAGTAAACAGAAAGGAAAATTACTGAATTGTTTAGAACAGGTAGAAATTAACCAGAAAAAAACCTCAGGTTTATTACTCAACAATCAATTAGATGGGGAGGGTCTCCTTTATTGAACTTCTTCTAGGTATTAAGGTAAATATTGCTAATGAATTTAGTACTTGTAATTAGGTATACTATATATTCTGTAACATACTTTGTTAGTTAATTTACATCGTGCTCCAGAAGAAGACACAGTGTGTCGAATTGTCAACAATAATAATAAACATAAGTGGTGATCTTAAACAGTTGTTTAAATTTTTATTCCTAGTTAAACGAATTATGTTTTAAACTGGTTGACCATCCCACCCATCACCATTTTCCTGATGGCTCCCACAGACTATTATCTAGTCCCAAAACTAAAAAAAAAAACAAAAGTTTTATTCAAATAAAGCAACACAGAATTTTTCTTGAAATGTCTGGAACTACTTTATAACCATTGTACCGTTTAAAGTTAAACGGTGAATAAATAGTACTTGTTTTGAAATTCTCTTTCCTATGAAATGAAATAAGAGCCAGGTTTCTAAGACTAATTGTTTTCATTTTATGAGGGAATAACCACGATTTTTTTTGCAAAAAATCGAATGTTATAGCTTTAACCTCGGGTTAATGTTATCTAATTGAGCTAGAAAGTGCAAATCTTATTTTTTAGACAAATTTTAGGGAGGTCCCGTAGGCATTACGATAAAAATATTTTTCTCCTCTATACCTTGTGATCACCCTAATGTACACTTGCTGAACTAAAAATATCGGGGTAAAGTATGATGAAAAAAAAAATTTTGGGTATTATTTCTGATTATACTCAAATTAAAATAAACTTTTCCGTAATATGTTAGTATTATCCCCAAGACATTCATAACAAATACTCGTATGTACTAAATAGTTGATGATTGTAAAAAGTATAGATTCCTTAATAGAAACTTGTTTTTAGGATTTGACACCTCCTCTGTAACAATGACTTACACTTTATTTGAGTTAGCAAAAAATCTCGAATTGCAAGAAAAAGCAAGAAATGAAATAAATTCAGTTCTGGAGAGGCACAATGGTCAACTAACTTATGAAGCATATCAAGAAATGACTTATTTGAGACAAGTTATTGATGGTAAGTCTAGCAATACTCACATATTTTAGATTTTGTCTTAATCAGTAATATAGAATGTTCAAAATATTTAGATCTTTATGAATATTTCTCATTGTTACATGGAAAACTAGCTATGAAATGCAATGTGTTCGAGAAACTTAGATTTAAGATATTAAATTAATAAATTACCATGCATTATTAATGGGCTAACAAAATTTTCCTGAACATGCTAGATTTCATATTTTTCCAATCTTGAGCAATCTTGAAATCAAATTTATCCTCACAAATATTCCATTGTTGCAATATGTCGAATCGCAATTGGATAAACGTACTGCCGCAATTTGACAATAAAGAAGAAACATATCCCTGTTTCTTGTTCTAACCTAACCCTACTTATTATTTGGCAAACTGAATTACTTTAGTATTATAATCTGAACCCCTAATTTAGATGCTGCCCTGTACATTTTTTAATAATTTACTAAGAAGATGTTAATTCTAAAATAATCAAAATATAAATGTTATAAAGTAACTTTCGTTAATTTTAGAGGCCCACAGGTTATATTCACCAGTACACACATTAGCCAGAATAGCAAATAAGCCTTACCAATTTAAGGGTAGCAATTTCACTGTGGAAAAAGGAACTACTGTCATTATTTCAGTTACTGGTTTAGGAAGAGATCCAGAATATTTCCCTAACCCAGAAAAATTCGATCCTGATAGATTTACTGCTGAAAATAAGGCAGCTAGACACCCCTGTGTCCATATACCTTTTGGCGAAGGACCTAGAATTTGTATAGGTAAGGAATTTATTATTAAATTATTTTTTCCCCAAGCTCGGCAGTATCTTCACTTCATTTTATCTGGGCTAAATCTAAAATGTAACAAAGTTATATTTTAATTTACAAGATATTTGGTTGGTGCTACTAATTTAAACCAAGTAATCTGTTTACATTCAGTCCAAAAAGTCTCTATACATCACTATTTTTCTGTTATGTTTAACTAAATAATTAGAACTACGGAAAACATGTTTAAATTAATATTTGAAACTTAACCAAAGAGCATTAAGATTAAAAACAACTACAGAAAATTTTATTTTGAAGTTACATCATTGTTATATAAAAATGTATACAAAATTAGTGTCAAAAAAGTCTCCATACAGTCAACAATTACCAATAATAGTTTGACGGAATTTAACGGAAAATAACAACTTCGTTTAAACCAATATTTAGTGATAATCTGCTGTAACCTTTTTACCATGCTTGCAACCAGCTTTCTAGTAACTTCTGCTGGCATTTCCATTCATTCAATATTCTATTTTTTAAGTCTTCTTTATTTGAAATATTATGTTTGCGAACGCCTCATTTAAGTTTCTCCCATAAATGCTGGATGGGGTTAACATCGGGTGATTGCGGAGGTATATGAAGCTGCTGTCGCACATTATAGATCATCCATTCTCACACCAAGTTTGCAGTATGTTTCAGATCATTGTCCTGTTGGAAAATGTATCTTTTTTCTAGTGCTAATTTTTGGACACTTTCTCTTAAATTGTCTCTCAAAATATTCAGATAAACATGCTGATTCATGGTACCATTAATAAAATATAAATTGCCAACCCCTTCAGCGGACATGCATCCCCAAAGCAGAACAGTGCTACCCCCTTATCTCACAGTGGAATAAATGTTTTTAATATCGAATGCGGTATTCTTTTTCTTCCAAACTTTAGTTCTGCCATCAGACCCAAAAAGGTTAATCTTAGTTTCATCACTAAAGATTACGGATTCCCAAAATTCAGGAAGTTTAGTAACGTATTCCCTAGCAAGAGCTAACCGCTCTTTGCGCTTAGTTTCCGAAAGTAACGGCTTCTTCTTGACTGCACACCTATTATAGCCTACCCTGTGTAAACAATTTCTCACCGTTTGTGAACAAATATTTTTCGAAAATAGTTCCCGTACTTCTTTTAATTTTGATGCACTTTTCTTGGGATCTATAATTATTTGTCTAATAGTACTGGTCTCTTCACGGGGAGTCAGTTTCTTGGGACGACCGGAGCGTGGTCGAATCTTATAGGAACCCGTTGATTTATTCTGGTCTACAATGTACTGAATAGTAACATGCGACTTTTTAACAATTTTTCCTATATTTCTGTACGATTTTCCATCTTTCCACAAATCAATTATGATTTTTCAAACTTGAAATGGAATTTTACAATTTTTCTCGCTCATTTTTAATAATACTTTGAAAACTCACTGCAAAATTATTGGCAACAAGTGACAGATTACACAGGGCAACAAAAAAATATTTTTGTTTTGGTGCCTGGGGTTTTAGAGCTGATTTTAACTATATTTGGGACGCTAAATCTATACATGCAATCCGTTTTTCTCTATCAGCTCTACTTTTTTAGATACATCAACTTATCTACCAATGTGGTTTTTATTCAGTATATTCATTTATGAGAGTTCTAAAATTATTATATATTCATTAATGTAGGTACAATGGTTTTATTGTCAGTCTGTAATTGAGTAAATTCCAGGTAAATCTATAAATAGTGGAACCATTGCCTATCAGGTACCTGAACTGACCCTTTTAATCACCTAACTCGGGTAAGTCTCGTTAGTTTGTGCGTTCTTACTAATGAGAGTAGATCGAATTCGGCGTGTTATTTTATGTTAAGAAAAGAGTGTTTTTGTGTTATTGAACAGAATTAAAATGAGTTCAGGTTCCAGTTCAAGAAGAAGTTGTGTAAATCAACCTGATGTGTTTTGCTATATATGCGGAGAATACATGTTTCAACAAAACAGACAAACTATTACTGACTTTGTAAAGCGAGCGTATCTTGGATACTTTGGAGTTAAGCTTGGTGATCAGGACAAAACGTGGGCCCCGCATCTCGTATGTAAAACTTGTACAGAGCATTTACGGCAGTGGACTACCGGGAAAAGAAAATGTCTAAAATTCGGCGTACCAATGGTTTGAAGAGAACCAAAAAACCACTTCAATGATTGTTATTTCTGTTTAGTAAATACTAATGGAATCAATCGAAATAACCGCAGTAAGTGGACTTATCCCAATTTAGACTCGGCAATACGCCCTATCCCGCACTCAGATGAAATACCGATTCCAACATTTCATCAGCTACCACATATCTCTGATGACGAATATTTTCCCTCTGATCGCTCTTCTGATGCTAATAAAAGTTCTGATGCTAATGAAACTAACAGTGACTATGAGGGGACGTCATCAGTTCCTCAACGCTTCAATCAAAATGAATTAAATGATCTCACCAGGGATCTCAATTTATCGAAAAAAGCTTCTGAAGTACTGGCTTCTAGGTTGAACGACAAAAATTTACTGGAACAAGGAACTAAAATTACCTTTTACCGTACAAGAGAAAAAGATCTGCTACCATTCTTTTCTCAAGAAGACAATCTTGTATTTTGTCACGAAATTAGGGGACTCATGAAAGAAATGGCACTTTCTGAATATATTCCTGATGATTGGCGCCTATTTATTGACAGTTCAAAGCGAAGTTTAAAATGTGTCCTACATAATGGGAATAAATATGGTTCAATACCACTAGCTTTGGTCTTGCAGAAGATAAAATATTACGAACATCAATGGATGATTTGTGTAGACTTAAAAATGGTAAACTTTCTTCTTGGGCAGCAAAGTGGTTGCACGAAATATTCGTGTTTCTTGTGCCTCTGGGATAGTAGGGACAAAACACACCACTGGGTTAGAAAAGATTGGCCTCAGAGAGAAAACATGGACGTTGGGGAAAAGAATGTCATTAACGACGCTTTGGTTGAAAGAGAAAAAATCATACTTCCTCCGTTACATATAAAGTTGGGCTTAATGAAGCAATTTGTAAAGGCTCTTGATAAGAATGGGTCTTGTTTTGCATATATAGGGATAAAAATGCATCAGTTGAGCACAGAAAAACTCAAAGCAGGGATATTTGACGGCCCACAAATAAGACAATTAATTAAGGATCCTGCCTTCATAAATTCAATGAATCAAGTTGAACGAGAAGCTTGGACATCATTTGTTGCAGTTGTAGAAAATTTTCTAGGCAAACATAAAGCTCAAAACTATGTTGAAATGGTTAACAAGATACTTAATAGTTTCAAATCCTTAGGTTGCAATATGAGTATTAAGGGGGTCACTACCGAGGTCAATTTACATTGAAAAGTAAAACCCATTTTCTCAGCAACCGTTCATCCTATTTCAACGAAACTTTGCACACTTATTATTTATTATTATATAATTTAATGGGACTAAGGGTTTAAAGAAATAATTTAAATTACATTTTCTAGAAATTTTGAAAGTTCATGAATTTTATTTGTATGTTTGAATTGACGCGGTAAATTACCAGCTGTTTCGTTTGACATTTCCTTAGTCCGAACTGTAGACAGTGTTGCCATGGATATTTAAAAAAAAAATAGCTCAATAACTTTTATAGTTTTGAAGATAATGGGGCAAATGTACAAAAAAGTCAATTTTTCAGGAGAGCCGAAAAAACTAAAAAGTTGTAGTTTTGACTGCTTTTTTTGTTATAATCAACTTTTTTTAATTTATTTCTAGAGTGTTTGTCTTCTTTTTTTTTGCAAAAACAAGTTTGGCAACACTGATTGTTTACAACAAAATATGTTTTTTTCCAAATTTTTTTTTTTTAGTTTTGTCTTGTTTGGTTATATTTTACGTGAGAGATTGTTTTTGTTTACATAGTTACAAATTTTTTTCCTGTTTTCTGTTACTATTGCTTCTTTGAATGGCGTGGTCTCTGCTGCGAGTACTGACTCAGGCAAAATAGTGGATATTGTGGTACTCTCCAAACACTGTCGTCGTCCACTAAAATTTCAGAATACACATAATGAAAATTGCATAGCCAATCATAGTGGTACCAGTGGGGCTATGGAAGCAGCTGGTGCAGAGCAAATTTTCCTGAGGTCAATGGACAAATACAATGTGAGATATTCTCACTACTTAGGTGATGGAGACTCAAAGGGTTTCTTGAAGGTTGTAGAACAAAACCCTTACGGAGATAGTCTCTTAGTTCAGAAGTTAGAATGTATAGGACATGTACAAAAAAGGATGGGATCTAGACTCAGAAAGCTAAAAACTTCCTACACGTCCAAAAAACTGCAAGATGGAAAGCCGATAGGAGGAAAGGGCAGACTCACGGATGTGGCAATAAACGACATTCAAAAGTTTTATGGCTTAGCCATACGAAGAAACGTTGGCAGCTTGGCTGAGATGAAAAAAGCAGTATGGGCAGAATTTTTTCATCTCGGCTCAAACGACCAGAATCCGGCACACAATTTATGCAGCTTGGACTGGTGTAAGTTCCTTAAGGCTCAGGCAGAAAAAAAATTATATGAGCACTCAAAGCATTTTCATCTACCAAAAGTATAATGGAAATTTTGAAACCTGTCTTCAGGGACCTGGCGAATCCAGCCCTATTAGAAAAATGTGTTCATGGTAAGACACAAAACACAAACGAAAGCTATAATAATGCATTGTGGGTTAGATGCCCAAAAAAATATTTTTGTAGAGAAAAGCACACTAGAATTAGGTGCATATGATGCACTATGCTGCTTCAATGAAGGTAATATTTCCCGCTGCCGAGTACTTGAAAAACTTTTCATTGACCCTGGAAAATTTACAATTGCTGGGCTGATGAAGGAAGATGAACTGAGAATAGTGAAAGCCGAGAAAGACTTACAACAAGCATCGAAATGCGAGAGGCAAAAAAAATTTCAAGAGCAAGAAAAAGTTTAGAAGAAAAATTTAAGAAGTTAGAAAAAAAAGAAGGCCCGTCATATGAAGCGGGTTCATTTTAGTTAAAAAAAAGTATAACAAAATAATAAAATCTTATTATTACTTTTCAAAATATTATTGTAAAAATAAAGTTTTTTATTTGTATATAATAAATAGTATTTCAAAATATTTTTGTAAAAATAAAGTTTTTTATTTGTATATAGTAAATAGTGTTATATAATTATTCCTAAGCATTGTTAATAAAAAGTGGGATAATAATAATAGTGAAAATAATAATAACTTCATAATGGGTGGAATGGGGTGGTATATTGAAAGGTGCGTAGTGCGAAGCTAGGCGAAGGCTGAGCGGGACTCATATCTTGGCGATACTGACTGATGGCTCATACCTTGACTACTTTATATAAAAATTTCAGGCACTTATACTCATCGTATAATTGTGGGGGTTGGATTGTTTTGTGCAGAAATGATTGTAGATTATAAAAATGGAAAAAAAACGAAAAACGTATTTTTTTTCATTTTTCTCGGTAGTGACCTCCTTAAAATACACTATTTACACAGCCACTTAGACCGTTTTCCAGAAAATTTAGGAGACATGAGTGAGGAACAAGGTGAAAGATTTCACCAAGATATTAAAGTTATGGAGGACCGCTACCAAGGAAGATGGGACATGCACATGATGGCAGATTACTGCTGGAGTTTAAAAAGGGACTGTTTAAAAAAACATTCAAGAATGTCGCGGAAAAGAAGCTTTCCAAGTGTTGAGTGACTATTTCATTTCTTCAATGTTTTTTTTTGTTTGTAAGTACGACATAATATTGTATTTTGTATAACTAAAATAAAAATTTCGTATCTACTTTTGTTTACTACACTTACGGATTTGAGTTACAATAATGTAACTTATATTTCTCTAAAATTGTATATCTTAAAAATTTGAGCTCCTAGGTACAAATGAATACGTTATTTGAATTCAGGACATCAAATTGATATAGAATCAGCTCAAAAAACCTCGACACCAAAACAGCTGTTCCCCTGTGTTATAAAGTATGGCCGAAAATTACTTATTTGTTTTCAGTTTAGTGAACAATAGATAGCTTAATAAAATGCGGCTGATTATAACGTGTTTTTTTCAATGCAGTTTGACATTAATTTTGTTTACATATTTATAACAATTTCTAAATAAAATGTTCCGTAATTGTTTTTAATACTAATCGTCGTTGATTATGTTTCAAATATTAATTTAAAAATGTTTTCTCATAGTTTCAATTAATTAGTTAAACATAACAGAAAGATATCATAGAAAGCAGGTGGTGTATGGAGACTTTTTGGACTGACTGTATTTCTGAGGAACAATAAAGTTCTCATAAATGTAAAACCTGTCTAGGCTTTGTTTAAGAATGGTAGATTTTTTTAAATATTTCAGAAGTGTCATTTTATTTCTCACGATTTACCTCAAAACTAGTTTGTTCACTATTTACCTACCTGATGTATGAGGATGGCTTGAAAATTTCGAGGCCTAATCAAGAAAACAAAATAAAATACGTACAAAAATATTTTTATTTTTCGACGTAATCTCCACCTAGCTCTATGCACTTCTTCCACCTTCTTTCCAAAGCTTCCACACCTGTTTGAAAAAAAGATTCCTCAAGGTCTTCAAAATACTGGTTAACTACAGCTTCGACTTCTTCACTGGATGAAAATTTCTGGCCACCGAGGTTTAGGTTTGGAAATAAATGAAAATCTGAAGGTGCCAAATCAAGAGAATAATCCGGATGGGGCAGCAATTCGAAACCACAATCACGAATTTGAGCATTAGACTCAACAGACGTGTGAACGCGAGCGTTGTCCTGATGGAACAAAACTTTCTTTCTCAGTAATCCTGGGCGTTTCTCTTTAATTTATTGACGTAAATGACGCAAAAGGATGCAATAATAAGTCGAGTTTATTGTTTCGCCTTTGGGAAGGTAGTCCACCATAATAATACCTTTAGCATCCCAAAAAACTGACGCCATCACTTTTCCAGCCAACAGAATTGCCTTCGCCTTCTTTGGAGTCGGTTCACCAGATTTTTTCCACTGCTCGGATTATTGTTTTGACTCTGGATTATAGTGGTGAGCCCAGGTTTCAACCATTGTCACAAACCTGTTAAGAAAATCTTGCGGATCAGCCTCAAACATCTCCAGACAGTCGCGAGAAATCGTGAATAGAATTCGTTTTTGTTCAACTGAAAGCAATCTGGGGACTCACCTAGCGGACACCTAAATTTGTGTTCATTCATACAAGATGCCTGTAGTCTCTGCAATCTCCCTGATAGTTTAAACTACGATCTTTCAATACGAGATCACACACTTTGCCGATGTTTTCTTCAGTCGTAGACATCGTGGGCCGGCCGGAGCGAGGATCATCTTCGATGCTCTCTCGTCCACGTTTAAATTCTTCAACTCACTTTTTCACAGTGATATATGACGGAGCAGATTCTCCTAGTATTGTGTTGATAGCATCGTGGATCTCCTTTGGTGTTAATCTTTTTCTAAACAGGTACTTGATGACCGTACGTTGTTCAGTTTTTTTCCATTTTTTTCCAAAAACGCTGCACTTGGTCTCACTAAACTCATTCTAACCTAAAAGCCACAAATTCTACAGCAACAAAATTTTACACTCTGGCAACCAAAGGGAGTATGAACTTAGTGAGATCGCGAACTTTTCAATCCATCCTCGTATCACTGGTGCATAAGAGAGTTTTAAGCGAACAAAATACTTTAGACATCTAAAACCCGTATTTATAGTCCGTTCTTACGTCTGAAGAACCTGGCTTATGCCATATCTCGCTTCGCGGCTAAATATCATTGAAGGGTCGACTATGTTCATATTCACAGTGAACACTAGTCTTATAACAGATCATAATAAGAAAAATAAACAGATAATAATGTAAAAAAGCATCTATGAACGACAGAATGATCCATAATTACAAAATTCTATTGGTAAATTTGCCAATTTTTACAATATTGAAATATACGTAATAAAAAAAAACAATTATGTATATATATATATATATATATATATATATATATATATATATATATATATATATATATATATATATATATGTATATAGCAGGTAGGTTTTTTTTTTTCATTTTTTTATTTATCGGGTTTGCGGTCTGTGACAATTAACACTCGATTGCTGTTAAACTCTTTATATTTCGTTGTACTTCACAACTTCATCTGGAGAAACTATAATTTAAAAAAAAAATAATGTATCAGGAAATTTATTTGTACATAAATGTTCATTGTTAACTGTTATTTGTCACTGTGCATAAGTATTTTCTTGTTTCTGTTATGTGTCTAATGTAGTCGATGTTCTTTTATTTTTATAAATGTTGTGACCATCTCTTAGTTGGTAAGTTTTTAAAATAACTATTTATTTACAAATAAATTTCCTGATGCACTGTTTTTTTCTAAAAATTATAGTTTCTCCCGATGAAGTTGTGAAGTGAAACGAAATATAGAGAGTTTAACAGCAATCGAGTGTTAATTGTCACAGACCGCAAACCCGATAAATAAAAAAAAACCTTTTTACTATCAAAGTACGGTCGATAAATCTACATTTATTTATTATATATATATATATATATATATATATATATATATATATATATATGTATATAGATATATTTATAGCAGTATTATGTTCTTGGGGTAAGCAGTCTTTGGAAAAGAACTAAAAAGTTTTGGAAACCTTTTTAGCTACGCCAAGCTTTCGAAAATATTTCATTTTCATCATCAGGGCTACAATTACAGTAGATTATCAGTATTTTTTGAGATTAAAGGTAAAGAACAACCCTATTTTATATGTAACATTAAGGCACTGCTAAGTGGTGTGTTCAAAAATTGTTGTTTGTGGGGACACTTTATTACACTTATTTATCACAAAAAAAACAGAAAAAACATGAGACAATCTCGACATACTCATCTCTGGGAAATATAATAAACTTTTACTTCGTTCGTGTTAGAATGGTACGAAGACTTGTGTAGTTGTAAAGTGATTTTAATTTATAAAGGATTTTTTTGTTATGTTTTCTTGTCATTTTGCTAAGGGCAGTGTGTTTCTATCTCTTAGTTAAGTTGTGGTTAATTTATATTTGAAAGTAAAATGACGTTGACATTTTGTTTGATCGTTTTAAAGTTGAAAAGTTAGTGAAAATCAGTGGGATTATTATCAAAGGGATATGTCAGATATGTTGTAAGAGTTTTCAGTTTGACTGCCCATTTTTAATAGATTTGTAATAGATTGGAGAAAATTAAACTCAGATCTTCAATGTCAGTTTTTTTATTGAACGAGTTCGGTTCAAGGTGGATTTCCACCATCTCCCTAAAGATTCTCCTGCCGAGATTTCTCTCTTTACATAAGATTTTGGTTTCAGCAAAATTAAATTCATGTGAAAATTGACTATTATGCTGGGCAAACGCATAAGAGTTTTTCTTTAATCTGCAATCACTTTTGTCGGAAGTGATTTTGTCTTTTAGGACTCTGGATGTTTGTCCTAGATTTTTTCACATTGAGAGCAAGGGATGCTGTAAACTACTTCTGAAACTTTTGTAATTTCATCTTTGTCTTTTAGGCAAGTGAAAATATTGTTGATAGTTTTTTGTGTTTAAAAGCAATTTTTAAATTAGGTAATTTGTTGAAAAGTTTAGTTGTTTTGATAGGATTTCCTTTATCTTTGGAAATGAAAAATAACATTTGTTTCGGTTTTCAGAGAGGAAAGCACTAATATCCGGTGTAAGATTGTTGTTTTGTTGTACGGGGGGTGTGGTTGAGTTAAATAATAATTTATTAATTAGATTAGATAGGAGTTGGTGATACATACACATATATATTTATATATATATATATATATATATATATATATATATATATATATATATATATATATATATATATTTATATATGTATATATGTATATATATATATATATATATATATATATATATATATATATATATATATATATATATATATATATATATGTATATATATATGTGTATATATATATATATATATATATATATATATATATATATATATATGTATCTATATATACACTGCTGGGCAAAAAAATCGACTCAAACTATTTGGCCTCATTTAATATGGATCCTAGAATTTAGTGTTCATATATTTTTACAGATTTTAGTATCATTTGAAAGCCTATTCTATTCTCTATCTAATAGTATCAAATTCCATACCATACCTCATGTTTTTTACTGATTAAAATGATTAAAAGGGGAAACAAGGAGAACAAGAACTGAAAATAGGGGTAAGAAAAAAGAAAAATTAAACAAATTTTAAGTTTATCAATTAAATTTGTTGATAAAAACCAAAATCAATATTGTGTGTTACCCTCCCTAGCCCTTATTACTGCTTCCAGCCGGTTTTTCATGGAGCGGGTGAACTTTTACCACTGTCTGTGGGATTCTTCCTCACTCCTCAGCCATCGCAACCTTTAAGTCCCTCAGCGATGCAGAGGCTGGATTTCTGGCTCGTACCCTTCTTCACATGTGCTCGATTAGACTGAGGCCAGGACTCCGTGCAGGCCAATCTAATGTGGGCATTCCTACTTCCGCCAGGTATTGCCGCACCGATGCAGCAGCATGTGACCTCGCATTGTCGTCCATTAGCACGAAGCTATCGAAAATAAACCCAGCTTAAGGAACGACGTGTTCCTGTAGGATCTCCTCGATGGACCCGTGAGCAGTTAATCCACCGCGCTGAGTCTCATCAGTCACGAGAACCAAATCGGTTTTCGTATCCAGCGAGATGCTCTCCCACGCAATGACAGAACCTCCTCCGTAGGCGACCGTTTCAGTAAAGCAGCACTGCTCATAGCGCTCCCCAGGCTTCCTTTAGACTCGTCTTCTTCCATCTTTGCCTTATAGACAAATTCGGTACTCATCGGAGAATAAAACGGAGCGCCATTGCTCTAAGGTCCAGTTGACAAGTTCTCGGTCAAATCTGAATCGCGCTTATCGATGGGCTACTGTCAATTTGGGTCCGTTAGCTGGTCTCTTCAGAGTTAGGTTACCTTCTTTAAATTTTCTTCTGACTATCCAATGACTGACAACCCGACCGTGAACTTGTCGGAGTTCCTGCTGGACCTCAACGCCGGTCATGTGACGATTTCTGACGCGTTGTGTTGACATTAAAGCGGTTGTCTCGCTCCGAGGTATACCTTCTTCTTCCTGATCCTGGTCTCCGTGCAAAGTCGCCAATCTCTTGGTAACGTCTGTAGACTCTGGAGACAGCTGACTGGCTCAGGTACAGTTGCGTGCAATAGGGCAATGACTTGCGACGTTTCTTCCAGGGGGTTTCCATTTTCCGATGACGTAATTAGTGAACAGATACAGCAGAGATATTGACGGTTCAAGTTCCGATAAAGGAATGATGGGAAAATGCAGTTGAATTTGTTTTTATAGGGATGAATAGAGCGCAACGAGTACGTTGCTAAGCGAGCAAAAACGATTCTATTTAGTAAAATTGTTTTAATCAGTAAAACATTCGGGAAATCCAAATGTTTTTGATATTATTGGAAAGAGTAGAAAATCAGCATTCTAATGGTACCAAAAATAGTACCACTATATGAAAATTAAATTCAAAGACCGGTGTTAAATGAGACAAAATCTTTTGAGACGATTTTTTTTCTCACCAGTGTATAACTAAAAATTAACGAAACTCATTACAGGCTGAAATATTTCAAAATCTGTAATTCCAGAGATACGGTCTTCTGTAATTTTATTCTTGATATATTTTCTAAAATAAGCATTTATAGTTTTACTATAAGCATTTTTGGTTCATTTTTACAGGTATGAGATTTGGACTGATGCAATCATCAATTGGGCTCATTAGGATATTACAGAAGTTTAGGATAGGAGTCAGCCCATCAACTAAATTACCTCTTACTTTCAAAAAAGGTTCATTTACCATTCAAACCAATGAAGAGGTGTATGTTAAAGCTGAGCTCATAAATTAACAAATATTGTTTTATTATTACTATGTGTTTCATTTGTGTAAGTTAATATAAAGTTACTAACGACAAAGACAAAAATATTATAGAAAAATTAGGCTTGCAAATCTGTTATTTTAATCTGTATCTCCACAGTTAGTTGTATTTCCACAAAGCTGTGAATATATCTATGTATTCATGAATTATTTCCCTAACGATATAACTGAGTATCCCTATCATTTGCAATAACTAAGATCGGTGGTTGTAATACGGGCGATTCTTGCCAAGTTTAATTTTAAATCCACAGAAAACTGATACTAGTGTTTTCATTTATCAATGTCTGCTAATGTCCAACCTTTGCGTTGCGGGCATTTTATGGCCCTAAAAGAGCCGACTTCAAAGAAAACGCCCACGGGCGACTCCTGTCAACCTTATTTCCGCTATTTTTTTTTTATGGGTCTCGCACACGTGCTACAGGGAAGTCCCTAAAGCGCTACAGGAGCGACACGTGTGCGGAGATAGCGATTCACGTTGTTCTTGAATCGCTGTAGATTGTACTCGGTGGGAAATACAGTCTTGGGCAAATTATTCCAAAGGGATGAAGTTATCCATATAAAAGACTGCTTGAAAAGCGTTGTACGAGGAGTAACAAGCTGAACCTCATACGGATGTGAAGAATTAGCGCGACGTGTACTTCTAACATGCACCGCTCTGGGAGGAATTAAGCGGGCCACATCCTTCGAACACTTTCCATGAAAGTACTTGTAGAATAGGCTTAAGTCGCCAACCGTTCTTTCGATGTTCCAGCGAATCAAGGCCGACGGTCAGTTCCGGGTCTGCAATCAGACGAACCGCTCTTCTCTGAATAGAATCCAACAAATGCAGTGTATGTTTGGGAGCGGAGCTCTAAACATGGGAGTAGTATTCCATAGTTGGTAGAATTTGAGCTTTGTAAAGAATTAACAGTTGTTGTGGAGTGTAAAGCATTCTGGTTCGAAATAATACTCCCAACTTTTGAGAAGTTCTCCTTGCTATGCCTACAACATGTTCATGCCAGGACATATTTGCTCTCAAATTAACGCCCAACTATACTATATTCTAGTGAAAACGAAATAAATGAAAGAAAATTTAAGCTGCTATCATTCACGCTATTTTTGGAGTGAAGAAAAGAGGACTACTCGGGCCCCCGGGCCAACATCGACTCCTGAGCGCAAGTTCTACTGAAGTTGATAATGATGCTGTACCACGCCTACGTTGCTACCGTTCACGCCAAAAATTGCATATTCGAGTTGGGCCTTATTGGATAATGGGCCAGTAGCGACGGTCCAAAATATCTGAAAGGTGAAGAGTTTTTGTATCATATGAACCTGTCAAAGGGGCAAATTGCTACTGCCCACGCCTGTTTTTATCCCGTAGCTCTTGGTCCATTACGTTTGGTTTTTTTTATTGATTGTTAGTCCTCGGAATAAATCAGCAGTTGGAATATAGGAATTAGTATGCTATGTCGTGTTTCTATCCTGTTGCTGTACGGTCCTGTGTGGGAACAGAAGCTTAGGGCATGTATTTATAAAATTTAGATGACAGAACAATTATACCTCTATTGATAAACTAACTATGTAGCGCTGTCACAGCAGCTCGCCAACGGGTATTCTGGCATTAACTTCTTCTATAATATTTATAAAATGCAACGTCTCTCTGTCTGTCTGTCTGTCCGTTAGTGCGCTTATCACTGGAGAACCACTTATCCGATTTACGTACTTTTTTTTTGTAAAGATACATATGTTCTCTGGCCAGGTTATAGGCTATATTTTATTACGACAGGTAGCATAAGGAATGAGCAGTGACGATAAGAGTGAATGAAGTCGGAAAAAAGTTTGCCGCTAAGAAGTTCCCTTGCAATACACAGCCTAAACCATTAAATATGGAACCATATTATGTAGCAAAGAATATCTATAATTTATAATATATATAAAATGTCTCTCTGTCTGTCTGTCTATCTATTAGTGCGTTTATCAGGCGAGAACCTCTTATCCGTTTTACGTGTCTTTTTTTAAATTCATACATATATTCTTTGGCCTGGTTATATAATAATAATAAGAATCTATATCTATAATATATATAAAATGCAACGTATCTTTGTTTGTCTGTCTGTATGTCTGTCTGTCTGTCTTTCAGTTAGGTCGCTTATCACTAGAGAACCACTTATCCGATTTACGTGCTTTTTTTTGCAAACATACGTATGTTCTCTGGCCAGGTTATAGGCTATATTTTATAACGTTAGGTAACATGAGGAATAAAGCAGTGACGATAATAATGAATCAAATCGGAAAAAAGTTTGCCGCTAGCGCGATCTCTTGCAATACACTGCCTAAACCACTAAATATGGAACAATATGATGTAGCAAAGGATATCTATAATATATAAAATGCAATGTCTCTGTCTGTTTGTCCGTTTGTGCGCTTATCACTAGCGAAGAATATCTATAATATATATAAAATACAACGTCTCTCTGTCTGTCTGTCCGTCCGCTAGTGCTCTTATCACTGGAGAACCACTTATCCAATTTACGTGCTTTTTTTTTAAACATACATATGTTCTCTAGCCAGGTTATAGGATATATTTTATTACGTTAGGTGACATAAGGAATAAGCAGTGACGATAATAGTGAATCAAGTCGGAGAAAAGTTTGCCGCTAGCGCGTTCTCTTGCAATACACTGCCTAAAGTATTAAATATGGAGCAATATCATGTAGCAAGGAATATAATATATATTCTCCCTGTCCGTTAGTGCGCTTATTACTCGAGAACCACTTATCTGATTTACGTATTTTTATAAATTTATACAAATGTTCGATATAATACGATATAAGCCTAGATAAGGGGAGATGAGGTAAGATCATGGGAAATAAGTATAAATAATGGGAGATAAGGAGAAATAATGGGAGATAAACAGAGATAAGTCTAGATGATGGGAGTTATGGTGAGATAATGGGAGTTAAGGAGAAATAATGGGAGATAAGGAGAAATATTGCGAGATAAGTCGAGATAAGCCTAGCTAATGGGAGATAAGATAAGATAATGGGAGATAAGGAGAAATAATGGGAGATAAGGAGAAATAATGAGAGATGAGCAGAGAAAAAGCCTAGATAATGGAAAATATGTAGAGATAATGGGAGATAAGGAGAAATAATGAGAGGTAAGGGGAAATAATGGCAGATATTTTATTACGCTAGGTAACATAAGGAATAAGCAGTGACGATAGTAGTAAATCAAATCCACGCGAGCGGAGCCGCGACAATGCTAGTATTAAATAAAGCGGTGTCTAAGGAGGTGGTACTATTATTATTATACGCTGAATTACGTAATAGTGTACTTATGTAGAAAAATATATATCTTAAGCTTGACAAGTTTTTCTTTATAGCTAAGACAACAATACATCCCCTTATACAGGATACCCCATATGTATGGAATAATAATTCCACAACATTTTATCAATCAGTGAATCAAAAAAAAATGTTTAAATAAAAGTTATAGGGTGTCATACGGCGCATATGCTGACGTTGACAGTAAATTGTTTTGAACTGTCAGTTCGAAGAAATTACGCCATCTTAATTTTTTTAAATGGAAAGCCCTGTAGATTATTTTATTTTTGAGTCGTACTAAAAATTCTAGATATTATTTATCTAATATACTATATGTCTAAATTTAACTGTTTTGGAATTATTGTCATTTGAAATTTAAAATAAAAAAAAGACAAAAAACTATTAATAAATTCTCTAGGTTTATTTTTAAGGTAACAATTGCTCAAAACCGAACAGAGTTTTACACAGAATCCGGAGTGCTCTGTACTACTTGAATATTGAATTTTTTGTTGTAAATCTTTTAGCGTCGACTTCGGTAAATCTTGGTTTTCAAATGACCCCATAAAAAAAATCGAGTGGTGTAAGGTCGAGACTGCTTGCAGGCCATTATACAGCAGCTCTTCTGCCTATCCATCGATTAGGAAAAATCGCATCCAAATATCTACTAGCATTGATTTCATAGTGAGGAGGTGCTTCGTCCTGTTGATATCACAGATTCCTGTTAGCGGTATCCAAATAATTTTCATCGAGAAGAAGACTTGCACAAGTTGGAATAACTTGCTCTTGGAATAACTGTAAATTCCGCTGTCCTGTAACATTTTCATCGATAAAAAAGGGACCAATGATATGTCGTCCACAAATCCCTTTTCCACACGTTTATCTTTTCTGGGCTTTAAAAATGACTGTCGATTATCCACTGAGGATTCTCAGTAGGCCAGTACCGGCAGTTACGCCTGTTAACTCTTCCGTTAAAAATAATATTATGAATTATGGTAGGTTAGGATCATTATTGATTCGTTCCATCATAACCTCGCAAAATCCAACGCGTCTATCGTAGTCATCTTCAGATAATTCTTGCAATAGAATGGGTTTGTATGGATGGACTTAAGGTACCTTTACTTATGTTGTGGTCTAGGCAAAGCCAATGAGTGGCGAACGTAATATCATAACGTACCATTATGATATTACGCTCAAATTGCAGTTTCACAAAAAGCACCCCCAATAAACGTTTTCGTCAGTAAATCCTTTTTTTGTCGCGTCAAGTCATTACCTGACAGTAAATGTTTGACACAAGCCAGCTTATTATTATTATTTTTTTTTAATTTGATCTCCTTAATTTCAAATATCAATAATTCCAAAACAGTTTAATTTAGACATATCGGATGTTCAACAAATAATATTTACAGTTTTTAGTAGGACTCAAAAATAAAACAATATACAGGGCTTTCCATTTAAAAAAATTTAAGTTGGCGTAATTTCTTCGAACTGACAGTTCAAAACATTTTATTGTCAACGTTAGCATAACTTTTATTTAAATATTTTTTTGATACACTGATTAATAAATGCTGTGGAATCATTATTTCATACACATAGGGCACCCTGTATAATACTAGGGTGTCTCAAATTTCACGCAAGAAGTAATTTTCATAGAAAACACCGGTTTTTAATTAAACATTGTAATTTTTTTATTGATTCATAAAGTATACAGAATAGGGTTATGTATGGAATAACCTAACGGGTAAATGGCCCCCACGGCTTTGCTGGCACATACACACTCTTTTATCGAAATTGTCCATGACTGTTTTGCATAAATCTGGCTGAATTTCGTTGATACAGCGCTTCGTTTCCGCCTTCAAGTTGTGTAGTCGTGGGCTTGTTGGCATAAACCTTAGACTTTAAAAAACTCCAAAGAAAAAAAGTCCAACGGCGTTAAATCGCATGATCTGGGCGGCCAATTCTGATGACGAAAACGAGATATTACACGACCAGGAAATGACTCGTGCAGTAATTGAATTGTTTCTCGGGCTGTATGGCATGTGAGACCGTCTTGTTGAAACCACATGTCTTCCACATACATCCATATCTTGCAATTTAGGCACAAAGAACTGACGCAACAGTCACGTGTGGACTGTCTGAACCCCAAATGCGACAATTTTGTCGATTAACGAAGCCATCAAGATGGAAATGAGCCTCATCGCTGAAGATGATTTTCTTCGAAAAATCAGTATCCACTTGTTGTTCCATAATCCATTCAACGAACTCTCTTCATTGTGCGTAGTCAGTAGGCTTCAGTTCTTGAGTCAATTGAACTTTGTAAGCATGAAGATGCAAATCTTTCGTGAAAATACGCAGTAGAAAGCTTCTCAAAATGTCCAATTCTTGACCACGGTGCCGAATTAATATTCCTGGAATTTCAGCAACACTCTCACGAACTGCTTCAATGTTTTGTGTCGAACGACTTGTTGAAGGACGGCCAGAGCGTTTAAGATCACTAATTAATCCAGTCTCCCTGAATTTTTCAATTAAGTTCTTCACAGTTGATGAGGTTAAATCACTATTCCGACCATATTTTGTACGAAAATTCCGAACTGTAGCTGCCAAACTTTCATTATTTTTAAAATATTTCTCAACAATGAAAACACGTTGTTCTTTCGTGTAGCGCTCCATTTTTAATAACCCTGAACCTCCACGCTGCGTTTTTTATTTTGTTGACAACACTTTACCATACAAATGGCGCCAAATTCAAATCTTGCGTGAATTTTGGGACACCCTTTATTACTATATACTAATTTCCGATTTTTCTTTTCATTACTAAAAATAGGTCTTCGTAATTTATATTTTTAATCTTCCGTACGGAACACTTATAAGAACACTTCCGTGTCTGTCCATCTGCCTGTCTGCCTGTCTGTCCGTCTGTCTTTCACACGATTTTCTCCGAAACTATTTGATATGGAAAGTTGCAATTTGACACTAATATAGGAATTGATGGCCTCATTAGAGCCGAGTAGTTTTGAAAGCTGCATTTTGACTTAGGAGGTTAGTTTTGGGGGGTGAATTTGGAAGTGAATAATTTTTTTTTTACCAGTTCATCAAGTGGGATGTCAAATGAAAGTTTGTATAAACACGAGTTCAGAAATATATATAATGTAATTCTTGCGCACACTTTTTCTTGTATTATTTTTTAAAAATTATTCGCCGGTCCTCTTTATCTCGAAAAATATTGACCAAAAAATTTTGAAAAAATTTCAAAATATTCTCCACAAGGTGTAGATTGAACGAAAATTGTCACGAGTCCATTACCTATAATAATTAATAATTTATTTGGAATATATACATATATATATATATATATATATATATATATATATATATATATATATATATATATATATATATACATATATATATATATATGTATATATATATATATATATGTATATATATATATATATATACATATATATATATATATATATATATATATATATATATATATATATATATATATATATATATATATATATATATATATATATATATATATATATATATATATATATATATGTATATATATATATATATATATATATATATATATATATATATATATATATATATATGTATATATATATATATATATATATATATATACATATATATATATATATACATATATATATATATATATATATATATATATATATATATATATATATATATATATATATATACATACATATATATATATATATATATATATATATATATATATATATATATATATATATATGTGTGTATATATATATATATATATATATATATATATATATATATATATATATATACATATATATATATATATATATATATATATATATATATATGTATATATATATATATATATATACTATATATATATATATATATATATATTATATATATATAATATATATATATATATATACTATATATATATATATATATATATATATATATATATATATATATATATATATATACTAGCCGTGCCCGCAGCTCCGCTCGCGTGGAATTGATTCACCTTTATCGTCACTGCTTATTCGTTATGTTTATATTATTATATAGCTCAAGGGGCCTTAGAGGCCCATGGCTTGGTTGCATACTTGTCTCCACTTCTTTTTGTCTCCTGTTAGCTTTTCCCAGTGCGGAATTCCCATCAACTCCGGATCTTGCTTTACTGCCTGAACCCATGTAGATCGAGGTCTACCCTTGCCTCTTCTTCCAACCACTCCTCTTATTAGGGCTTGCTTTGCCTGTCTTTCTTCCGTCATCTTAGCCACGTGTCCCAACCATCCTAATCGCTGGCTTATTATGATTTGGCTTATAAGGGGTTTCGTATATAGGCATTTTAATTTGTAGTTTGTTCTTCTTCTCCACAGACCCTCTTCTTTCCTTCCCCCGTAGATTCTTCTCAAAGCTTTCCTTTCCCACACCTCCAACGTCTGCTATTCTCTTGCATTCAGTTTCCACGTTTCGCATCTATATGTCACCGTGGGTCTGACAACTGTCGTATATATTCTTTCTTGTGCTTTTCTTGATACATTCTATGATTCCAATATTGGATTCATTGCCCTCAAACATCTCTGTCCTTTCACAATTCTTTCTTGTATCTCCGTCCTTTCTTGTCCACTCTCTGTTATTCTTTGTAATTTCCATGTATTTTGTTTTTTCCTCATTTATCTTTAGTCCTCTCATCCTTCCCCTTTCTTATATCTTACTTATGGCTTTTTTGAGGTTCTGTTTTGCTCTTGCAATCACTGCTACATCATCCGCATAGGCCAAGCATTGGCAGGTTTGTTGGTACATCGTTCCATTTGTTTTTATTTCTGACTCCCGGATTATCTTCTCTAGTACCAAATTAAATAGACATGTCGACACTAGTTCTCCCTGTCTTATCCTCTCTTCACCTTAAACTTGTCTGATACTTTGCCCTCAACCAACACTCTATTTTCTGTATCATTCAGGGTCATTCTCACCATGCGAATCAATTTACTTGGAATTTTTAGTTCTTCCATTATCTTGTAGAGTCCTTCTCTATTTACAGAGTCATATGCTTCTCTGAAATCCACAAAGACCAAGCGTAGTGCCAAATTTTGTTCTAAGCTATTATCTTGGATTTGCTTTAATCAAAAATATCTGGTCTCTAACCGATCTATTTTTCCTGAATCCACACAGGAACTCTCCCAGAATAGACTTGGCTTTCTCTGCTAGTCTGTTTTTGATAGTCAACACTACTATCTTGTACACGACATCCAGTAAGGCTATAGTGTTTTCTCCTTTTTTGTATATTAGACAAATGAGCGACTCTCTCCAGCTCAGTGGCATCTTTTCTGTTTCCCATATTTCTTGCACCAACCGGCATATTTCATTTTCCAGATCTCCAGCTTTTATCAGTTCTAAAATTTCCACCCGGGGCCTTATTTTTTTTGGATTCTGAGTATTTCTCTTATTTCTTCTTTGCAGGGTTTAGTTGTCGCCTCCTGCCCCTCAGTTAATTTTGCTTCCTATTTGTCATTCAACTCATTTTCATGTACATTTAGTGTTTGTTTAAAGTATTCCCCCATCTATTCAGTCTTTCTGCGAAGCTTACTGCTAAACTTCCGTGTTTTTTTTTTTTTTTTCCTACATATTAGCATTTTATATATATTATAGATTATAGATCATAGATATTCTTTGCTACATAATATTGCTCCAAATTTAATGGTTTAGGCTGTGTACTGCAAGGGAACGTGCTAGCGGCAAACTTTTTCCGACTTCATTCACTATTATCGTCACTGCTCATTCCCTATGCTACCTATCGTAATAAAATATAGCCTATAACCTGGCCAGAGAACATATGTATGTTTTAAAAAAAAGTACGTAAATCGGATAAGTGGTTCTCCAGTGATAAGCGCACTAACGGACAGACAGACAGAGACGTGGCATTTTATATATATTATAGGTTACAGATATATATATATATATATATAATATATATATATATATATATATATATATATATATATATATATATATATATATATAATTCAAGGTCATCAGTTTTTTCAGTAAAGATCAGAAAATAACTTTCATTGGAGGTGTGTTTTGTGAAGTCATTGATCATTTTATACCTCCTTAACAAAAATTTTTATTTTAAAAACTATCAACACTAATTGCACAAGTCCGACTCGTACTTGGCCGGTTATTTCGTTTTTATTTTATGTTTTCATTTCAATTTTGACAAGGAAATCAGATTAGGTGCCGAAACTTCAAGATAAATACAATACCTTAAAACTAAAAAATTAAAGATATTTTTTCTCTTTTAATTAGATACTATATTATTATTATTATTGTGCGTATTGTCGCAAAAAAAAACTTTTTAAACATTGGTTTGTCACAAACTTATTAAACCATACTACTTTTTATTAGCTTCACTCTATAATATTTGAAGGTTAAAGTGAGTGTTCATAGATACGGGCTGATATTTTAACAGTCGGTACAAGTGTGTATCTCGTTTTATTATCTCTCCTCTTGTTCTAGACCGAAGGCAGATAAGCCTTCAAAACAAGGCCTATATCAGTCACAAGTATCAGGTGTACAAGTATGAAACGCGGATTTCAGACAACAGATGGTGCACCAATGCAGTTTGTGATATAAAGATTTGATACTGCGCCATTCTGTTGTGTCATCAACAAGTGTCAGACGCGCACTAGTGATAAATTGGAAGAGTGGGTGCATAGTGTTGTGTTGTTGTGTTCAATATGTCGAAATTTATACCAAACAAAGAGCATTCGCGGACAACACTAATTTTTTGTTTACATTTGAAGAAAACTGCTATTGAATCATACCGATTATTTCGAGAAGCTTATGGTGAACATGTTCCATCGCAAGATACGTGTGAACGATGGTTTCGGCGTTTCTAAAGTGGTGACTTCGATGTTGCAGACAGGGAACGTGGAAAAACGCCAAACAAATACGAAGATGTGGAATTGCAAGCGTTGTTGGACGAAGATGATTCACAAACACAAAAACAACTCGCCGAGCAATTGGGCGTTAGTCAACAAGCTGTTTCCAACCGGCTACGAGAGATGGGAAAGATTTAGAAGACCGATAGATGGGTACCACATGAGTTGAACGACAGACAAATGGAAAAGCGCAAAAAACGTGTGACATTTTGCTCGCTCGGTACAAAAGGAAGTCGTTTTTGCATCGTATAGTTACAGAGGATGAAAAGTGGATTTATATTGAGAATCCCGAGCAAAAAAAATCATGGGTAGATCCAGGCGCATCATCCACATCGACCAGAGGGGCATGGTCTATTATGAACTGTTAAAACCTGGGGAGGAAACGATTAATTCTAAACGTTACCAACAACAATTGACCGATTTGAACCGTTTGCTGCTTGAAAAAAGGCCAGAGTACCGAAAGAGGTAACACAAAGTCATTTTTTTTTCATGACAATGCTCTATCACATACGGCAAAATCAGTTCGCGATACGTTGGTAGCACTCAGCTGGGATATTCTACCCCATGCGGCTTACTCACCAGACTTGGCTCCTTCCGATTACCACTTGTTTGCATCGATGGGTCACGCACTTGCTGAGCAGCGCTTTAGTTCGTACCAAGATGTGAAAAATGGCTCGATGAATGGTTTGCAGCAAAAGAGGAAGATTTTTAAACTGGCGTGGTATTCACAAATTTCCCGAAAGATGGGAAAAATGTATAACAAGCGATGGAGCATACTTTGAATAAAGCACTTTTCATCATTCTTCCGAATTTAACATGTTTTTTTAGAAAAAAAAATCGCATTTCATACTTGTCCACCTGGTAAATATTATAGTACCTTACTTATTCTTTGCGACAAGTACTTTAAATTTCGTTTTCTTGCTCCATCGACCCCAGCTCGGCTGAAGTGCCATGATATAGCGAAACGAATTTTGAAATGAATTAACGAATGAGAGAATAGTTAAAAACTAAAAATGGACTTTGTCCAGTTTTAGCGATTTATATTGATTTTTTATCTTGCAAGGTTTTAATTCCTATTTAATTATAAATGATTAGGTGACTTTGTAGAAATGACACTTTTCATCGAGATTGGTCACATGGTAAAGACACCGGGAGTAAAGTAGAAGGTAAGAGGGAACTTTAGTACCATTTTTACATCTTTTATTACTGAAATAATGTAAATCGTATAGACTAGCAAGCGAAACAGGAGAGAATGCTAGTATACAATATTATACTAATTTTGTTAAAATCCAAACTGATGTATATTTAAAATATCACAAAAACGAAAATAAAATCTATATGATATTGGATTGTGCGTGTCGAAGATATTTTGACGCTCAAATGTGTTTCGAATATTGATGGGTTTCAAATCTCCCTAAATTATTCTGTATATGTGGGGTGTCTTGAATATTGTATGACACTAGATTTTTTCCTACGATATATAATCTAACAGATAAACTTGAGTGTTATTTTATTTAAATAGTACAAAAAAACCGGCAAACGATAAAATTTAGAAAATTACTTACCTGTCTAATGAGTGAATATAAAGCTGCTAATTTAAAATATTAAAACTTCTGAGTGCAGGTAAAATGCGTCCTTTTGAGAAACAACTACAATGGTGTTTGCCCATTTTCGACAAGCTTCGGAATTAGCAGGAGTTAGTCGTGAACGTTCCTTGTTACGTACACATTACAATAATAATAAATTAATGACTCGTAGCTATATAAGTGCTCTCTTCCTCACTTTTATTCTTGTGACTCTCGAAGTTAAGGTTGTTTTCATCTGTTTCTATATCGCAAGAGTCTTAAAAGAATGTAAAATATAATTCGAAACAACCGCCGCACAGTGTGAGAAGAATGCCATTTTTGGACAAAAATCTGTTGACAGTCGACATTTTATCCGATTTGAATAAACGAGAATATACTCGTAAAATATTATACTTTAAAGCCGTGTGTCCACTAGCAAGTCACTTACGGAAGAACTTCTGCAAGTATTTGCTGAAGTGTTTCCACTCAAACCGAAACTTGCGGAAGTCTGCTTCCAGAAGTAGTTTGTAGAAGTTATTACGACGAACTTGCTGCAAGAAATTGCAGACGTGTTTCCACACAATGTGAGTACAGCTTGCAGTTGAGTTTGCTTTTTTTACGAATGACAGTATAAAAATGTCTTGTGGCAAAATAAGATTGGCAGCTGCCATCGCAGCATATTTAATTAAAAAGAAACAACAAATTTAAAAAAAGTGTGGTGGGTGAGAAATTGGGTGCTGCGGCACGTAGATTTAAGTTTCCAAAATACATTACTTGAAGAATTGCGGACCGAAGATTCCATGCAGCTGAAAAATTTCCTGAGAATGTCTACTGATGATTTTGAATACATTTTATCTTTAATTTAAACAAGTATTCAAAAGCAGGATACTAAAATGAGATTGGCTATATCTCCCACAGACCGGCTTTTAGTTACCCTTCGATTTTTGGCAACAGGTAAGAAAAAAACAAGAAAAATATTTGTTAAATCATTTTATTCATAAAAAACAAGAAAAATATTTTAATTCATTTTATTTTCATAAGTATTTCAAATGAAATGCAAATCATGAGTATGTTTATTTTGTAGGCGATTCCTTTCATTCGCTTATGTATCTGTTTCGAATCCCTGTATGTACGATCGCAAGGATTGTGTTGGAATGTTGCGAGGCTCTGTACCAATGTCTGAAATTAAAATATTTGAAGGTAAATATTAAAATAATTTATATAAAAAACATTTTCCAAAAATACCTTGTGCGTTGTCCGAACATATAAATAATTGCGTAGATGTATTGCAAGGCAGTATTATTGATGATTGAGTGGAGCTTTCAAGCCCAGTTGTATCTGAACTAAGTAGTTGCGTGTCCGAGTTGGCTTCATCGTCTTCGTCCGTCACTTTTAGAATAGCCTGCTGAATTAATATTTTAAGTTTACGCTTGCTCCCAGCTTTTCTCAAACCTCGAAGTTCTGAGGCGACAAAGTCACCAAATATTTGGTATTCATCAGACGCTTTTTGCATTATTTGCAGAGCATTTTCCAGTACGACGTCATGTTCGTCTTTTTCTGAATTGGTTTTTTTTTGGTCGTTTCCGTGGTACTGATTGGACTTTTTCGGACTGGTCGGTGATATTTGCATCGTTGTCCAATGTAATTGAAAGCTCCTAAAAAGAAATTAAGAGCACAAAAGCATTTATTAAGAATTAAACCGCTTTTTTTTTTTTAGGTTCCATCAACGGAAGAAGATTGGCTTCAATATTCCAACGGATTTCACAACAAATGGAATTTTCCCAACTGCCTAGCTGCTATGGACGGGAAACATGTGGTGATACAGGCACCAAAGAAAGAAGGCAGTGTTTACTTCAATTATAAAGGCACACATAGCATTGAACTGTTGGCGTTGATTGGACCTAATTATGAGATAATTTACTTTGATGTGGGGTGTAATGGTAGAATTTCGGAGGGGGGAGTATATAGCAATTGTGAATTATCGAAATGCCTTGAACAAAATACATTGCATTTGCCATCTCCACGGTCACTTCCTGGTAGAACTATTCCAACTCCATACGTTATTGTTGCAGATGACGCATTTGCTCTTAAGAAGTATATTATGAAGCCATTCCCTTTCAAGAGCCAGCCAGTGCAAAATCGTGTTTTCAATTATCGGCTTTCTAGGGCCAGAAATGTGGTTGAAAATTTTTTGGACAAATTGCAGCTCGTTTTCGAATTTTACGTAAGCCCATTCTTTTAAGTCCAGAAAAAACAAGAAAAATTGTTAAGGCCATTTGCGCTCTGCATAACTGTCTGTTAAGTCGCAATTCTCAATATGCGTCGTCTATGACATCTGATTCTCCTGTATCCGATAATCAAGGGAGTGCAGTACAGAAGGGATACCAGAAAGGAACATGTTACCATTTGAACCACATAATTTACGCAGTCAAGCACAAGAACCGAAAAATGTTCGTAACGAATTTGCTGAATATTTTATTTCACCAGAAGGAGAAGTGGAGTGGCAATATAGGCATATATAATAAGTATGTACAAGTGAATATATAATATAATGGAATATATAATGAAATAAAAATTAAAATGGTTATATGTAAGGTGTATTTTGTTATTCTTACCAATTATCCTCAGTTTCTTTGGGTACATGAGATGACGTCATGTATTTCATGTCATTATAAAACTCCCACTTGCTAACATATACATCTTCAGCACTTTGGCCACTTTTTTTTTTTCCTTTCTTTGTTTACTTCTTGACCAAACTGCGTTCGGAGGTTGTGCAATTTCCTTTTGACCTCTTCTTCGGGCGCGTCTATATCATTGGCTATTGCCTTTAAAGCGTTTTGTTTTTTAATTTTATTCTTATAGTCTTTTGAGGACGTGTCCCATAATTCAGGATAACTTTCTTGTTTTTCAATTACCAAATGTGTGTTTTCACTACTCCAAACGAATTTATTTTTGTCCATTTTTATAAATTTGGAAAAGAACTCAAAAAAAACACAAAACAAAACTGAAAACAGAAGAGAATACCACAAACCGTTTACCCGACGTATACCCGACTTCTTCTTCTGCAAGTCTTCAAAACACTTGCAGTTACAGCAAGTCGTTCAAGTTACTTCCAGCAAGCAACAAACACGTGTTTCCACATAATTGCTGCAAGTAACTTCTGCAAGCCGTGACTTCTGGAAGTCGACTTCTAATACGTGTTTACACGACAAAAACTTCTGGAAGTCACTTCTGGAAGCAACTTCAGCAAGAAAACTTGGTAGTGGACACACCATAACCTACAAAAAATTCCCTAGAATACATATATTCGTGATCATAAAAAAAAAGAATTATGAGCAAAAGAACTAAAACAACTATTCCTCATAAGACTTTTGTTTACATGCATTAGATGTACAGGGTGAGTCAATGATAGAGTAAAGTTCATTATCTCATTTGTTTCGGGAATGACAAAAAAATTTTAAATGCAATAGCTTTAGGGAATGTTAAGGTGCATAGTTTAAAGTTATTTTTGAGTATACTTCAAAAATGTGTGGCCGATATAACATGTTTTTTAAATGGAACATCCTATTTTCTAATTTATTTTTAAATTCTGCGTAAAATTTTGTTACCTTTTTATTAATAACTCAGCCCCACAAAAAAAAAGTGGGGTATACTTTTGATGCGATATATCAGATCCGTAGTATTTTTGCCCGCTGATCACGAATCTGACGTCAGAATATCGCCATCACATCTCAATTTTTTTCTAACCTCAAAAAATAGGTAAAAATTAGTAAAAATTAAGAAAAATATACTCCTAAAAAATTGATTCAAGCTTTTTCATGAATCCAAAGATGTATTAATATGTATTCGGACACGCTAAGCTAATATTCATCGGTTGGATTGAGCTATACAGTTCTGTTTTCTTTCTAACCTCAATAAATCAGACAGATATAGTGCTTCTCGAATGCAAAAACGAATTCAAATTAAAATTCAACCGATCCTTACCAAATTTGGTACACGGGGATTTTTTGGGTCGCTGATCACGAATCTGAGGTTGGATTTGCAAAATTCAAGATGGCAGATGTTTTCGCGCCATTTTGAACGCCGAGAAAATTCATCGGTCGATTTTTATTCTTCTACCTGCATCCAGGGCACCTCCACGTGGTGACGGTTGGCAACGGTGTTACTCCACTAGCCGGCAGAGTCCTTGGATAACGGCTTAGATGCCGTCATGGCAGGTAGAAGAAAAAGAATTACGATGCAGGGACTCGGAAAACCCAGTATCGGCGGTTGGTCAGGGTGGGAAAGCGGGCCCGCAGCCGTCGTCATCCAGCGACCGTAGCTCTTTATGTGTGGGTGACTTGGCTCATGTAGAGTATAATGCTATAAGAAAACGATCCCACGGTACAAGGACTTTTCATAAGTGCGATAAAAACAGTGATTCATTTTGTTATATTTGCTGTCAACACGTATTGAGTAAAATGGGGTCACCGATAACGGATAAGATTAAAACCTTATATAAGGATTGTTTTAACATTGAAATACAGCACCAGGATACAGATTGGGTTCCCCACATCATTTGCAGTTCTTGCAAAATAATCAATCGCCATCAATAAGAAGGCGATTAAATATTCCAGACCAGCAATATGGAATAGACCATACAGTGAAAATGATTGCTACTTTTGTATGAATGTTGTATCTAGGCATAACCGAAAAAATAAAAGCACTATTACTTATAACGATGTTTCGACAGTAACAAAACCAACTAAACTAATTCCCGCCTCCTGAACCACTTGATGCTAATGTTATGGAAACAAATGATTTCACCTTATCAGTTCATGCCGAAAACATTGAGACTGTCGAAAAAGATTCAAACACTGTTACTAATGAATGTTCTAGTGACAACCTATCATATACTAGTGACACAGATAAAGAATTTCTACCATACAACCGTAAACCAGAACCAATACTCGTATCACAGTCAGAACTTAGTGATCTAGTCAGAGATTTAGGCTTATCCAAAGATGGTTCAGAGCATCTTGCTTCCTTTTTAAAGAAAGGCATTTACTTAAGCCAGAAGCTACGATTTCTTATTATAGAAACAGAGATGAAGAATTTCGAAAATATTTCACAATGGACGAGGAATTATCATTTTCATATTGTACCGATGTAAAAGGTCTAATGGATGAATTTCAAAATAACTCATACGATCCTGAAGAATGGAGACTGTTCATTGATTCTTCCAAACGGAGCATTAAGGCAGTTTTGCTGCATAATACCAACGTTTACGCTCCCATTCCGATTGCTCATTCCACAGTTATGGAAGAGCAATATGAAAAAATGAAGCAGCTTTTGATAAAAATAAAATATGCTGATCATAACTGGAAAATTTGTGGAGATCTGAAAATTGTAACAATATTGCTTGGCCAACAGTCAGGGTTTACACTTTATCCCTGTTATAAATGTCTGTGGAATAGCAGAGACAAGGAACGTCATTATAAGAAAAAAATTTGGCCAACAAGAGAATCGTTCACTCCTGGTGAAAATAATATATTGTTTCCACCATTGGTGGCTCCAGGAAAAGTTCTTATTCCCCCGCTTCACATTAAGCTTGGACTTATGAAGCAATTCACGAGAGCATTAGATATAAACGGCCCATGTTTCAAATATTTGCATAAAAAATTTCCGAAATTTTCTGAAGCTAAAATTAAGGCAGGCGTATTTGACGGGCCACAAATAAGAAAATTGTTTCAAGATTCATTATTTGTTACTAAAATGAATAAAGTTGAAAAAGCTGCTTGGCTTAGTTTTAAAGAAGTCGCAACAAACTTTTTGGGAAATAATAAAAGTCCTAAGTACAAAGAAATAGTCGAGAAAATGGTAAAAAATTTTCAAACATTAGGTTGCTTAATGAATCTAAAATTACATTTCCTGGACTCCCACATCGATGATTTCCCAGATAATCTTGCTGACTACAGTGAGGAGCAAGGGGAACGTTTTCACCAAGATCTGAAAATCATAGAAAATCGGTATCAAGGACGATGGGATGACCATATGCTAGCGGACTATTGCTGGTCGCTAAAAAGAGAAACAAGTCCTCAAAAGCGTTTGGGCAGAAAGCCTTTGAATAGGTCATTCGCGGAAAAAAGAACAAGATACAGCCAAAAAAAGGAAAGTTAGGCGCGGGTCTAACCTTCGCAATTCTAGGGCTTAAGGGTCTACTATTTGAGAGTATATGGTTTAAAAGTCCTGGTTTTGAGTTTATTGGGTCTCATTTTTAAAGTTACAGGGTTATTGAGGTCTATTTTTTGAGGTTACAGGGTGTGGGAGTCTAAGGTTTCAGGGTTTAGGGTTTAAAAGTATCAGGTTTGAGGATTCTCCAACTGTATACCAAATTTGGTAGGAATCGGTTGGTTTTCAAAAATTTTGTCCGCCATCTTGGATCCGCCATTTTGAATTTTGCAAATCCGACCTCAGATTCATGATCAGCAACCCAAAAAACCCCCGTGTACCAAATTTGGTAACAATCGGTTGAATTGAATTTTAATTTGAATTCGTTTTTGCATTCGAGAAGCACTATATCTGTCTGATTTATTGAGGTTAGAAAGAAAACAGAACTGTATGGCTTAATCCAACCGATGCATATTAGCTTAGCGTGTCCGAATACATATTAATACATCTTTGGATTCATGAAAAAGCTTGAATCAATTTTTTAGGAGTATATTTTTCTTAATTTTTACTAATTTTTACCTATTTTTTGAGGTTAAAAAAAAATTGAGATGTGATGGCGATATTCTGACGTCAGATTCGTGATCAGCGGGCAAAAATACTACGGATCTGATATATCGCATCAAAAGTATACCCCACTTTTTTTTGTGGGGCTGTGTAATCTTATATACCTAAAAGTTTTTCTAATATTTCATTTAACCAAATAAAATACTAGTTTTCAGTTTTGTAAAAAACTGCCAGTAGCGACATTGTTTCTGAAGGTGAAATACTCATAATTGGTACGAGCGTTCTATACAGATGAAAACAAAGATATATCTAAAGAAATTTGAGTTAGATGCTAAAGGGTGGTCAAAATAAATTTATACACTTCGACTATTTTAAACTGAAAATAAATAAATGGCACACGCTGCATATTATTATTTTTTCTGATAGATTTTATAAAACCCTCCAACTTTTATTAAATATGTCATATACCTATTTCTAATAGTTTTCGGTTTATTTTGATTTTTCAATTTTTACCCTTGTTTTTAATACACTTACGCTATAACATCATAGTTGCCAAGATAAAACAAAAATGTAGGCATTGTCAAATTTTGACATGGCTATTAAGCAAGTAAAAATAGTTTAATTTGTTGTAGTAAGTGACGTATAAAGGTAATAGTTATGGATTTTCCTAAAAAGAATTAATTGATATGGTTTATATACTGGGCGAGGCAAGAAAAAATTCTCTTTTGGCAGTAAGGCTTTACGGAGAGAAGTACCTTAATAGATTTATACCATCTAGAAAATCTTTTCAGTGCTTAATGGAACGGTTTGATGGTAGTGGTAGCATTGAGTATACGAAACAGAAAGTAGTAAACCAGAATGCTACCAATGAGGAAAAAGAAATGGATATTTTACTTCATGTTGAAGATAATCCCCAAGTCAGCAGCCGTCAATTAGCTGACTTATCTGACATATCCCAGTCTACGGCTAATCGCACCATGAGAAAATACAAGTATCATTCCTTTCATATGGAACTACACCAAGAACTTCAAGACCGTGATTTTGAACGACGAGAAAACTTTTATACCACCACGAATGGAGCAATAGAGGCCGATCCAAATTTTTTATCCAAAATAATGTTTTCTGATGAAGCTACTTTTCGCAGTATTGGAGCAGTTAACAGCCATAACATGCATTATTATTCAACAGTTAATCTATTTTGGTTCCGGCAAATTCAAAACCAAAACCATTGGTCGCTTTATGTATGGCGTGGAATATTAAATTTTTTTGAACGTTTATTACGACATAATAATTAATCATTAGGTAAGTTAAACTATATTAAAATTATTATTAACTATTTGTTTATGTTTTCACAATAGCGTAAGTGTATTAAAAACAAGGGTAAAAATTGAAAAATAATAGAAATTGGAAAGTTTTGTAAAATCTATCAGAAAAAATAATAATATACAGGGTGTGCCATTTAAAAAATTTGAGATTTTTCAATTTAAAATAGGCGAAATGCATAAATTTATTTTGAACACTCTGTAGGATCTAACTCAAATTTCTTTCTCTGTAGAATGCTCGTACCAATTATGAGTATTCCACTTTCAGAAACAATGGCGCTACTGGCATTTTTTACAAAACTAAAAACCAGTATTTTTTTTTAAAAATTGAAATATTAAAAAAACTACTAGGTTTAGGTTTATAAAATTAATAATAAAAAAGTTATAAAATTTTACGCAGAATTTAAAAATAAATTAGAAAATAGGATGTTCCATTTAAAAAAAAAAACATATGTTATATCGGCCACATTTTTTGAAGTACCCTGTATACTCAAAAATAATTTTAAACTATTGCACCTTAACATTCCCTAAAACTATTCTATTTAACTTTTTTTATCATTCCCGAAACAAATGAGTTAATGAACTTTACTCTATCATTGACTCACCCTCCAATGTATGTTTCTATCTCTTTACATTTACAGTCCCAACCCTTTCTTTTCTCCTTCTGTACCATCCTCTTAACCCTTGCTCTCCTCTCTTAATATAATTCTCTGCTTTTCTCCGTCCTTGTATATTATTTAAATTTTTAAAAAATAAAAACCTAGTAAGATAACAAAGAGATATCATTTTTTTCAGTACTAATTCGGCTACTTGAAACTAGGTGGCAAACAATCACCTGCTGAAGGGCTATAAGGGGACTATTACTGTAACCGACTATAACTATATTATATATATATATATATATATATATATATATATATATATATATATATATATATATATATATAATACTAGCCGGGCCCGCGGCTCCGCTCGCGTGGACTTGATTCACTACTATCGTCACTGCTTATTCCTTTTGTTACCCAACGTAATAAAATATCTCCCATTATTTCTCCTTATCTCCCAATATTTCTCCTTATTTCCCATTATCTCTACATAATTTCCATTATCTAGGCTTATCTCTGCTCATCTCCATTATTTCTCCTTATCTCCCATTATTTCTCCTTATCTCCCATTATCTCACCTTATTTCCCATTATCTAGGCTTGTCTCGACTTATCTCCCATTATTTCTCCTTATCTCCCATTATCTCACCATAACTCCCATTATCTAGACTTATCTCTGCTTATCTCCCATTATCTCTCCTTATCTCCCATTATTTATACTTATCTCCCATTATCTCACCTTATCTCCCATTATCGAGGCTTATCTCGACTTATCTCCCATTATTTCTCCTTATCTCCCATTATCTCACCTTATCTCCCATTATCTAGGCTTATATCGAATTATATAGAACATATGTATAAATTTATAAAAACACGTAAATCGGATAAGTGGTTCTCGAGTGATAAGCGCACTAACGGACAGACAGACAGACAGAGAGACGTTGCATTTTATATATATTGTATTCTTTGCTACAAGATATTGTTCCATATTTAATGCTTTAGGGAGTGTATTGCAAGAGAACGCGCTAGCGGCAAACTTTTCTCCGACTTGATTCACTATTATCGTCACTGCTTATTCCTTATGTCACCTAATAAAATATATCCTATAACCTGGCCATAGAACATACGTATGTTTAAAAAAAAAGCACGTAAATCGGATAAGTGGTTCTCCAGTGATAAGCACACTAACGGACGGACAGACAGACAGACAGGGAGACCTTGCGTTTTATATATATTGTAAATATTCTCTGCTACATAATATTGTTTCATATTTAATGGTTTGGACTGTGTATTGCAAGAGAACGCGCTAGCGGCAAACTTTGTCCGACTAATATTAAATTTATTGTCACTGCTCATTCCTTATGCTACCTATCGTAATAAAATATAGCCTATAACCTGGCCGGAGAACATATGTATCTTTTAAAAAAAAAGTACGAAAATCGGATAAGTGGTTCTCCAGTGATAAGCGCACTAACGGACAGACAGACAGACAGAGATACGTTGCATTTTATATATATTATAGATGTAATAAAATATAAACCTATAATCTGGTCAGAGAACATATGTATGAATTTTAAAAATCACGTAAATCGGATAAGTGGTTCTCGAGGGATAAGCGCATTAACGGACAGACAGACAGACAGACAGACAAACATTGCATTTTATTTATATTATAGATATAGATTATTATTATTATTATATAACCTGGCCAAAGAATATATGTATGAATTTAAAAAAAGACAGATAAATCCGTGGTTCCCGCGTGATAAACGCACTAATGGACAGATAGACAGACAGAGAGACATTGCATTTTATATATATTATAGATTATACATTACAGATATTCTTTGCTACATAATATTGTTCCATATTTAATGGTTTAGGCTATGTATTGCAAAGGCACGCGCTAGCGGCAAACTTATTTCCGACATCATTCACTATTTTACGTCACTGCTCATTCCTTATGCTACCTATCGTAATAAAATATAGCCTATAACCTGGCCAGAGAACATATGTATGTTTAAAAAAAAAAAGTACGTAAATCGGATAAGTGGTTCTTCAGTGATAGGCGCACTAACGGACAGACAGGCAGACAGACAGACAGACAGAGAGACGTTGCATTTTATATATATTATAGATATATATACATATATATATATACATATATATATATATATATATATATATATATATATATATATATATGTATATATATATACATATATTTATATATATATATATATATATATATATATATATATATGTGGAGGCCCTAACTCCATGATTGTCGTATCGACATACGCTATCAAAGGTCTCAGGTTCAATCCCAGCTGGTCGGTGTCCTTATTAATTTATCTAAGTATATTTGGCTTAGCCACATATATAGGTAGTAATTGTTGCAGAAATGCAATAACGTCCGTAGCAGTACTACTACGTTGTCTATAAAAAAGTACCGTGAAGTACGAATGTAAATTTAGGCATTGGGATAACATCGACGCATATTATGACATCCACGCCGATATCCATCTAAAAAGGGTAATAATATCGTTTGTGACTACCGTATAGCCTAAAAAAAGGCCTGGCTCTAAAATAGCTAAATAACCCGACAGAATAAGAAAACATATTTTAAACACTAACATACATTAGATTTAACGGACTCCTCAATTAGGGAGATTGGCTCAGAAGTTGTACTTCCCTTGCTAAAGGTAAGCATTGTATTCATGAAAAAATCACACTCGGAGATTTTCACATTTTTTATATTTCAGATTAGTTCAGATTATTTTATCCAAAACCGTAAAAACTCGGTGTTTAGTTAAACCTTCCAAGTTAATCTCAAATGTAACAAAATGTGATTATGAAATCCTCGGTACAATATATAGAAATCTAGTTGTAATCATTAAGATAAATAAAATAAATGATTAAAATCAAAGATTTCAAATATATTGGTTTATCCTCTAGTATGTAGATGCACCAAAATTTTAAAGAAATTTAACAAAAAAATAAAAACTATAAAATCTGTTTACGATAATAAAAAAAAAAAAATTTGAGATTATTAATTCCGCTACCTAATTATAGGTGGCAAACTATACCAGATTGTGGATGTAGGGGAACTAGTACTGTAGCTGATTTTAACTATATTGTAGTCTATCTGTCGGCCTATCTGTCTCATTCTTGGTATGATAATATTAGTTGAAATATAAATAGTACCTATAGTTTTTGAGGCGGTGAAAAAAGTAGGGCTTGATAGTCGATTTTAATCATAGTATGACGGTGGATTGATAACTCTGGTAAATTTCTACGAAATGACGGAAAATACTGTTAAATGGCATGAAGCGTTCCTGTAACGATTGTGTTTCAAAGTTTCAAACAAATACAACGTTCAGGCCGCTATTGAACTGTGGCTCAAATAGAAACTGAGTTAAGGAATATTCATGGGGTCTCCGCACTAGGACTCGATACCATTTATTACTGGATAAATGAACTTGGCCGTACGAGCACTGCAGATGCTACACATCCAGGACGCCCAACTGAAGTTTCTTTTAAAGAAATGGTGGTTAAAATTCATTGTATCGTACTGGAAGATCGTCGCATTAAGCTGCGTGAGATTGCTGAGATAGTAGACATCTCATATCAACAAATAAATAATATCCTGCATGAAGTTCTGAAAATAAAAAGCTGAGAACGCGACCAAAAAGGCACTAGGATGGACAGTGACTGCCTTATACTACGCATCGTAATTAGACCGTTTGTATAGTGAGTTGAAGCAGAAGCGACCAAGAGTAGCTTGCAAAAGAGTGCTTCTTCACACATCGGCTGTTGCAATACCAAAGGTGCACCCCCCCCCCCCATATTTGCCCCAAGGGACTTTTTTTCCCAATCTCAAAAATTGGCTTGGGGGAGAAATTTTCGTCAAAGGTTATCTATGCTGTAAATGAGTACTCTGCCCAGGTTGAAAGATTTTTTTTCTGAGGGAATAAAAAAAATAATTTCGTCGGACCAAATATATTGAGCTCGATATAAATTACGTTGAGAAATAAATTTTTGTTTTTGCATGCAAAAGAGTTTTCAATCCACCCTCGTATTGGAATTTTTCTTAATTTACGGTTGAAGTAAAGAACAATTTTTAGACATAATTATTGATTGTTAAACACTTCCTTTATATAGTCATCATCATCATCACCAGCTATGCAGTCCATCGTTGGACATAAGCCTTCCCTAAGTACGTCCATTTTCGTCGGTTTTGGGCCTTGTTTATTCCATTGTATCCCACTAGTATTTTGATGTCGTCAGACCATCTGGTAAAAAATTGATTCAAGCTTTTTTATGAATCCAAAGATGTATTAATATGTATTCGAACACGCTAAGCTAATATTCATCGGTTGGATTAAGCCATACAGTTCTGTTTTCTTTCTAACCTCAATAAATCAGACAGATATAGTGCTTCTCGAATGCAAAAACGAATTCAAATTAAAATTCAACCGATTCTTACCAAATTTGGTACACAGGGTTTTTTTTGGGTTGCTGATCATGAATCTGAGGTCGGATTTGCAAAATTAAAAATGGCGGACCCAAGATGGCGGACAAAATTTTTGAAAACCAACCGATTCCTACCAAATTTGGTATACAGTTGGGGAATCCTCAAACCTGATACTCTTAAACCCCTAAACCCTGAAACCTTAGACTCCCACACCCTGTAACCTCAAAAAATAGACCTCAATAACCCTGTAACTTTAAAAATGAGACCCAATAAACTCAAAACCAGGACTTTTAAACCATATACTCTCAAATAGTAGACCCTTAAGCCCTAGAATTGCGAAGGTTAGACCCGCGCCTAACTTTCCTTTTTTTGGCTGTATCTTGTTCTTTTTTCCGCGAATGACCTATTCAAAGGCTTTCTGCCCAAACGCTTTTGAGGACTTGTTTCTCTTTTTAGCGACCAGCAATAGTCCGCTAGCATATGGTCATCCCATCGTCCTTGATACCGATTTTCTATGATTTTCAGATCTTGGTGAAAAACGTTCCCCTTGCTCCTCACTGTAGTCACCAAGATTATCTGGGAAATCATCGAGGTGGGAGTCCAGAAAATGTAATTTTAGATTCATTAAGCAACCTAATGTTTGAAAATTTTTTACCATTTTCTCGACTTTTTCTTTGTACTTAGGACTTTTATTATTTCCCAAAAAGTTTGTTGCGACTTCTTTAAAACTAAGCCATGCAGCTTTTCCAACTTTATTCATTTTAGTAACAAATAATGAATCTTGAAACAATTTTCTTATTTGTGGCCCGTCAAATACGCTTGTCTTAATTTTAGCTTCAGAAAATTTCGGAAATTTTTTATGCAAATATTTGAAACATGGGCCGTTTGTATCTAAAGCTCTCGTGAATTGCTTCATAAGTCCAAGCTTAATGTGAAGCGAGGGAATAAGAACTTTTCCTGGATCTACCAATGGTGGAAACAATACATTATTTTCACCAGGAGTGAACGATTCTCTTGTTGGCCAAATTTTTTTCTTATAATTACGTTCCCTGTCTCTGCTATTCCACAGACATTTATAACAGGGATAAAGTGTAAACTCTGACTGTTGGCCAAGCAATATTGTTACAATTTTCAGATCTTCACAAATTTTCCAGTTATGATCAGCATATTTTATTTTTATCAAAAGCTGCTTCATTTTTTCATATTGCTCTTCCATAACTGTGGAATGAGCAATCGGAATGGGAGCGTAAACGTTGGTATTATGCAGCAAAACTGCCTTCATGCTCCGTTTAGAAGAATCAATGAACAGTCTCCATTCTTCAGGATCGTATGAGTTATTTTAAAATTCATCCATTAGACCTTTTACATCGGTACAATATGAAAGTGACAATTCCTCGTCCATTGTGAAATATTTTCGAAATTCTTCATCTCTGCTTCTATAATAAGAAATCGTAGCTTCTGGCTTAAGTAAATGTCTTTTCTTTAAAAAGGAAGCAAGATGCTCTGAACCATCTTTGGATAAGCCTAAATCTCTGACTAGATCACTAAGTTCTGACTGTGATACGAGTATTGGTTCTGGTTTACGGTTGTATGGTAGAAATTCTTTATCTGTGTCACTAGTATATGATAGGTTGTCACTAGAACATTCATTAGTAACAGTGTTTGAATCTTTTTCGACAGTCTCAATGTTTTCGGCATGAACTGATAAGGTGAAATCATTTGTTTCCATAACATCAGCATCAAGTGGTTCAGGAGGCGGAATTAGTTTAGTTGGTCTTGTTACTGTCGAAACATCGTTATAAGTAATAGTACTTTTATTTTTTCGGTTATGCCTAGATACAACATTCATACAAAAGTAGCAATCATTTTCACTGTATGGTCTATTCCATATTGCTGGTCTGGAATATTTAATCGCCTTCTTATTGATGTACAACATTATTTTGCAAGAACTGCAAATGATGTGGGGAACCCAATCTGTATCCTGGTGCTGTATTTCAATGTTAAAACAATCCTTATATAAGGTTTTAATCTTATCCGTTATCGGTGACCCCATTTTACTCAATACGTGTTGACAGCAAATATAACAAAATGAATCACTGTTTTTATCGCACTTATGAAAAGTCCTTGTACCGTGAGACCGTTTTCTTGTAGCATTATACTCTACATGAGCCAAGTCACCCGCACATGAAGAGCTACGGTCGCTGGATGACGACGGCTGCGGGCCCGCTTTCCCACCCTGACCAACCGCCGATACTGGGTTTCCGAGTCCCTGCATCGTATTTCTCTTTCTTCTACCTGCCATGACGGCATCTAAGCCGTTATCCAGGGACTCTGCCGGCTAGTGGAGTAACACCGTTGCCCACCGTCACCACGTGGAGGTGCCCTGGATGCAGGTAGAAGAATAAAAATCGACCGATGAATTTTCTCGGCGTTCAAAATGGCGCGAAAACATCTGCCATCTTGAATTTTGCAAATCCAACCTCAGATTCGTAATCAGGGACACAAAAAATCCCCGTGTACCAAATTTGGTAAGGATCGGTTGAATTTTAATTTGAATTCGTTTTTGCATTCGAGAAGCACTATATCTGTCTGATTTATTGAGGTTAGAAAGAAAACAGAACTGTATGGCTCAATCCAACCGATGAATATTAGCTTAGCGTGTCCGAATACATATTAATACATCTTTGGATTCATGAAAAAAGCTTGAATCAATTTTTTAGGAGTATATTTTTCTTAATTTTTACTAATTTTTACCTATTTTTTGAGGTTAGAAAAAAATTGAGATGTGATGGCGATATTCTGACGTCAGATTCGTGATCAGCGGGCAAAAATACTACGGATCTGATATATCGCATCAAAAGTATACCCCACTTTTTTTTTGTGGGGCTGTGTTATCAGAGAGTCTTGTGATATGACCCGCCCAACTCCACTTCAACCTGCTTACCCTCTCAGTAACATCAGTTATCTTGGACCTTCTTTGAATTTCTTCATTAGTCAGCCTATCCTTCAACGATATTCCCAACATCATCCCTTACATCGCTAGTTGAGCTACTTGTAGTCGATTTATAATTTCTTGTTTCATAGCCCACGTTTTCGTTGCGTATGTCAATACTAGCAACACGCATTGATCAAATGTGTTTACTTTTAGTGTATTTGGGACATTGGAAAGGAAAATGTTTCGCAATCTGCCTAATGCCGACAAAGCCAATGATATTTTGCTCAATAGTTCCACTTTCAAGTTTTCCTTGGATATTACTATTTTTTGCTCAAGATATACGTATGAATCCGTTCTTGTGATTTTCGTGTTTTTAATGTTCAGTACTGCTTCTTTATCACAGTAGCCATTTGTAATGAACATGGTTTTGGTGATGTTTATCTTCAAACCAATCTCTTTGGACTTGTTGTTAAGTTCGTTCAGCATTTCTTCCAATTTTTCTTTGTTAGATATAAACACAATAACATCCGCGAGTCGCAAATAATTGAGTTGCTCTCCTCCTATATTTATACCCTTACTCATCCATGCAAGTTGTTTAAGAAGATCTTCTAGCGCCAACGTAAACAATTTCGAGGAGATGGTGTCCCCTTGACATACTCCTCTTTTCATTTCTATCTTATTGGTGTTTTCTTTCAATACTATATGAAAAGTTGCATTTTTATGTATATTTTAGCAATCTGCGAATATCTGTTGTCAATTCTACTTTTACTTAGACTATTTAAGGTTATCCAGATTTCAAGGGAGTCAAACGCCTTCTGGTAATCCACAAAGGCCAATCTTAAAATTATACTCATTTGAGTTTTCTATTAAGGCTCGTAATACTTGAAGGTGGTCCATATAGTCAGATATGTCAATTTTAGGGTTGTTGAAATCGGAAAATCTGAAAACTGTTTTATTAGTGTTCCATACGGAACACTTATAAGATCACTTTGGGGTCTGTCTGTCTGTCTGTCACACCCGATTTTCTCCGAAACTGTTTATCATAGAAAGTTGAAATTTGGTAATAATATAGAAACTGATGGCCTCATCGAAGCCGTATAGTTTTGAAAGTCAAATTTTGACTTAAGGGGTTAGTTTGGGGGGTGAAATCGGAAACGAAAAAAAAAATTTTTTTAGTAGGTCATCGAGTGTGGTGTCAAATGAAAGCTTGTGAAAACACGAGTAAAAAATATATATATAATGTAATACTTGCACACACTTTTCATTGCATTATTTTTAAAAAATCGCGAAAATTCGCTGTCCCCCCCACCTTATCACGAAAAAGTACTGATCAAAAAATTTTGAAAAAATTCCGGAATATTCTCCAGGGGGTGTATGTTAGATTGAACGAAAATTATAACGAGTGCATTACCTTTAATAATGTATCTGGTACATAAATAACCGGTCAAGTGCAAGTTAAACTTGCGCAATTAGTGTTCCGTACGTTGATTGCTTTTAAAATAAAAAAATTTTGTTACAGAGGTATAAAATGATCAGTGACTTCACAAAATACACCCCAAATGAGTTTTCAACAAAGTTTGTTTCCAATCTTTACTGAAATCTGATGACCTTGAAATTTTTGTTTTTTTTTTATATACCATATAAATTATTAAAGGTAATGCACTCGTGATAATTTTCGTTCAATCTACACCCCGTGGAGAATATTCCAGAATTTTTTCAAAATTTTTTGATACGTACTTTTCGAGATAATGCCCGGGACAGCGATATTTCGCGAATTTTTAAAAATAATACAAAGAAAAGTGCGCGCAAGTATAATATTTTATATATATTTTTTACTCGTGTTTTCACAAGCTTTCATTTGACACCACACTCGATGACCTAGTAAAAAAATTTTTTTTTCACTTCCGACTTCACCCCCCAAAACTAACCCCTTAAGTCAAAATTTAATTCTCAAAACTATATGGCTCTGATGAGGCCATCAATTCCTATATTATTACCAAATTTCACCTTTCTATGTCAAATAGTTTCGGAGAAAATCGGGTGTGACAGACAGACAGACAGACAGACAGACAGGACAGACAGACAGACAGACAGACAGACACCGAAGTGATCTTATAAGTGTTCCGTACGGAACACTAAAAAACAAAAATTTCAAGGCCATCAGATTTCAGTAAAGATTGGAAACAAACTTTGTTGAAAACTCATTTGGGGTGTGTTTTGTGAAGTCACTGATCATTTTATACCACCATAACCACATTTTTTATTTTAAAAGCAATCAACGTACGGAACACTAATTGTGCAAGTTCAACTTGCACTTGACCGGTTATTTTTTTATTATTTTCAGTTAATCATGGTCAGACGATAAGTATATATAAGTAGTTACATGTATATTTTGCGATTCTTGGAGTTGAAGAATCTGAAAATTATTTTAGTTTTTCATTATTTGAAGTTTTTACGGTAGAACATATATGGGGTAGCGGATAGAATTTGAGGAGTGCGTCGTATATAACGAGTTTTTTTTAATATCTTTGGGTTGGAGGATTTCAAAAATTGGGTTTATTATTTATTATTTTTAATTTTTACTCTAATAGTCTGCAGAAGGAAATATTATATTTCATGAGGTATAGTAATTCTTGGGATTGAACGTTATCAATTTGAAATTATTTTCAGACATTTTGTTTACGATTGCACGAGGTATCTTCAGAGATAGGCGACATATCAAAATGTAGATCTGAATTGGCACGGTCTAATTTCAAGAACCACAACTTCTCTCTCTAGCTAACCAAAACCGTGAAAGCTTCCGTTGCATGTTATCGGATTCCCGTTTTAAATATCTCTAAAACACGTTCTCTGCTTCACCTTTTTTTACGATGAATATTTTACTATAATTTTTTAAAGATCAACTTCAAGTATGTGAAAACATTTTTATTAATTTTTTCTTCCATCACTAATGAAATCATTAAAAAAAGCTACCCCGTTTGAATATCTATAAATCACAAAAAAAATAACCGGTCAAGTGCAAGTTGAACTTGGGCAATTAGTGTTCCGTACGTTGATTGCTTTTAAAATAAAAAACCGGTCAAGTGCAAGTTGAACTTGCACAATTAGTGTTCCGTACGTTGATTGTTTTTAAAATAAAAATTTTTGTTAGGGTGGTATAAAATGATCAGTGACTTCACAAAACACACCCCAAATGAGTTTTCAACAAAGTTTGTTTCCAATCTTTACTGAAAAACTGGTGACCTTGAAATTTTTTTTTTTTTTATATACCAAATAAATTATTAAAGGTAATGCACTCGTGATAATTTTCGTTCAATCTATACCCCGTGGAGAATATTTCAGAATTTTTTCAAAATTTTTTGATCAGTACTTTTCGAGATAAGGTAGGGGACAGCGATTTTTTAAAAGTAATACGAAGAAAAGTGTGCGCAAGTATTACATTATATATATATTTTTTACTCGTGTTTTCACAAGCTTTCATTTGATACCACACTCGATGACCTAGTAAAAAAATTTTTTTTTCACTTCCGATTTCACCCCTCAAAACGAACCCTTAAGTCAAAATTTATGTTACGGTGGTATAAAATGATTAGTGACTTCACAAAACACACCCCAAATGAGTTTTCAACAAAGTTTGTTTTCAATCTTTACTGAAATCTGATGACCTTGAAATTTTGTTTTTTTTTTTTATACCATATAAATTATTAAAGGTAATGCACTCGCGATAATTTTCGTTCAATCTACGCCTCGTGGAGAACATTCCAGAATTTTTTCGAAATTTTTTGATAAGTACTTTTCGAGATAAGGCCCGGGACAGCGATTTTTTTTTTCGCGAATTTTTAAAAATAATACAAAGAAAAGTGCGCGCAAGTATAATATTATATATATATTTTTTACTCGTGTTTTCACAAGCTTTCATTTGACACCACACTCGATGACCTAGTAAAAAAATTTTTTTTTTCACTTCCGACTTCACCCCCCAAAACTAACCCCTTAAGTCAAAATTTAATTCTCAAAAACTACATGGCTCTGATGAGGCCATTAATTCCTATATTATTACCAAATTTCACCTTTCTATGTCAAATAGTTTCGGAGAAAATCGGGTGTGACAGACAGACAGACAGACAGACAGACAGACGGACAGACAGACAGACAGACAGACACCGAAGTGATCTTATAAGTGTTCCGTACGGAACACCAAAAATGTAACGGAAGTACAAAATGATTAGTGACTTCATAAAATACATCCCAAATGACTTTTCAACAAAATTTTTTCCGATTTTTACTGAAAACTGAAGACCTTGAAATTTTTGTTTTTTTATGTATACCAGATAAATTAAGTTAGGAATGTGGAATCTTTGGCACAATGACACTACTCAGTATATATCACCACTACACCAAACGCTTTATTTTTGCACTCGACGCGCGTTTCGCTAAACATGTTAGCTTCATCAGGAGCGATGATTGACTAGATTAGTAGGTGCAGATATTTGGTTTTTAAAGTCTTGCAAGAAATTTAAAGTTTTTCCTAATTTTATTAAGGTTAATTTACCAAAATCAAACATTGCAGAAAAGTTTCATTCTTTGCTAAACAAAAATGGCTTGACTTAGAAATCAAGAATTTATACACAAAACGTGGTATGTTAGAAGTAGAATCATACAGCATATTCAAAAAACTTACTTCAGGATTAAACAATATTAAATATGAAGTATGGAGCGAGTTCCAGAGGAAAATGTTTTTTAGTTATTGATATTCAATATAAAAAGAAATTCTCTATTCTAAGTAAAAAATTAAAAAAGCTCTTACCGAAGAAGAATAGTCCTCAGGAACTCGTAAATATTGTAGAAAATCATTCTTCTCAATCATTTCACGAAATAAAATTCGCATCTTAAACAAAGGACTTAACTTTGCAGTACCCCCTGAGTCAATCATCGCTCCTGATGAAGCTAACATGGTTAGCGAAACGCGCGTCGAGTGCAAAAATAAAGTGTTTGGTATAATGGTGATATATACTGAGTAGTACCAGATAAATTATTAAGAATCTCGTTCAGTCTACACCCTGTGAAGAATATTCCAGTATTTTTTAAAATTTTTTTGATCAGTATTTTCGAGATAAGGGGGCGCAGCGATTTTTCGCAATTTCTTAAAAATAATACAAAGAAAAGTGTAGGTAAGTATTACATTACATATATTTTTAAACTCGTGTTTTTAAAACTTTCATTTGACAAACCACTCGATGACCTGGTAAAAAAAAAATTCCACTTCCGATTTTACCCCCCATAACTAACCCCTTAAGGCAAAATTTAACTTTCAAAACACATGGCTCTGATGAGGCCATCAATTCTTATATTAGTGCTAAATTTCAACTTTCTATGCTAAATAATTTCGGAGAAAACGGGTGTGTGACGGACAAACAGACAGGCGGACACTGAAATGATCTTATAACACTAAAAAAGGTGTCGAATTTCCGTCGGTCTCTACCTTCTATTACGTTGCCGCGATTATTACCGAACGAAGCGATGATTTAAAATTTAGTACATACATTGATAGTACTTGTAACAGAAAAAAATTTAGAGTTTTTGAATAATTATCCTGAGGTAAACGGGTTGGGGATTGATAAATATTGTTGATCCAATTTTAACAGAATTACTACGTAGAGGATACTGAAATGTAATTATGAGTAACTAAAAAAATTTAGGGTCGTTAAATGCTATGTAGTTTCAATAGTAGGGGAGCGAGGAGCTTGTAAGAATTTCTAAAAAAAATAATTTAATTTAATATATGTTTGCTGTTTTAACATTAAAAGAGCGTCTGTTGATAGCCTAACTATTCCTCTATTATACCGAGGAGGAATATCTTCTTCTTCTTATTCCTACGTTAGGACCATGTCCTGTGTTTACTTCAAAGGTTTCCCAGAAACAATTGCGATGATGAAGACCAGCTCTCGTACCATCTTATTGGTGATCTTCCAAGCGGTCGAGGTGTATTTGGTCGCTTCTTTTTTGTAACCTTAGCCAACCGGTCATTTGGCATTCTGTCCACACGGTCTCTCCATTCTCTTCTTCTATTCCTTGCCCATCTCACCACATCCTGTATTTCACACATTTCCCTTATTTCTTCACATCTCTTCCGGTCAAATAAGGTATGTCCTGTTATCGATCTAAGTGTTCGCATTTCTGTTGTTCTTAGGAGTCGTTTTGTTATTGTGTTCTCCGCTCTGGTTTCTATCGCGTACGTCATGATCGGTCTTACGCATGTTTTGTATATTCTTACTTTGCTCCTGGTGCTCATATATTTGTTTCTCCAAATTATATCTCTTAAGTATCCTGATATTAATGATGCCTTTGTTGTTTGAGTTTTTACTTCCTCCTTAAGGTTCCTGGTACTTGTTATGTTTGCCCCTAGATATCTAAAGGACATCACTTGTTCTACACTCTGATCATAAATCGCGAGTTTGCATCTTTTCGGTTCTTTAGATATTGTAAGGGATTTTAGATATTGTAAGGGATAAGGATGCTGTTTGTTGGACCTTATCTAGGAGTCTCTGTAAGTTATTTTCGTCTTCTGATATGATTACTGCATCATCGGCGTAGCATATTATTTTTAGTTCTTTGTCTCCCAATCGATATCCTCTCCCAGTTTTCTTTACTTCGTTTATTATTTCATCCATTATGATGTTAAATAGGATTGGGCTTAGGCTATCTCCTTGTCTGATTCCGGTTGTCATAGGGATTTTATTGCTTAATTTATTTGCCATTATTACATATGCGTAGTTGTTGATGTTCAGCTCTTCGATAGTTTTTATTATATTCGGGTGAATTCCCCTTTTTTGTAGTAGGGTTATGACATCAGTTAACCGTACCCTATCGAATGCCTGGGTAAGATCAATGAAACACATAAAGGCTATCTTATTAAACTCTATGGCTTTTTCGGTAATTTGGACGATTATAAATATGGCGTATATAGTAGACCTGTTCTTTCCGAACCCTTGCCGTTCTTCACAGATTCGGTTAACATTATTTCTTCTGCTAAAATTTTAGTGAACAATTTTAGTACCGCGCTCATTAAGCTGATACCTCGATAGTTTTTTGGATCTGTCCTTTTTCCTTTTTTTGAAAATTGGTATCAAGATGCTTTCTTTCCATTCGGATGGTATAATCTTCGCTGTGAGTATTTTGTTAAAGAAAATCTGTAATTCTTCTAGTAATTTATCACCTCCATTTTTGATCATTTCGTTCTTAATTTCGTCCATGCCCGGGGCTTTTCTGTTTTTTAGTTTCGCTGCGATGTGCCGTATTCGATTCAAGGAAATGGTCCTATTTGGTTGGGCAACATTTTCATCTTCATGCTGTATTTCCTGTGTTAATGAATTGGAGGAGGAATATGATCTAAATTATTAATATATACTTCACACCACACATTTCCTTAAAAAAAGACCGTTGGTACAACTTGCCCCGTCTTTTGGGCTAGATATAACAGCCATGGGGCAGGTAGTAACAGTAAAAATAAAGTAAATTTTAATACATATTTGAGCTTCAATTTTGTTATTTTCCAAACCATCTACACTCTACATTATCTATAAAATTTATCATCAATGAAACTAAAACCTACTTCTACAAAAACAATCAACATTAAAGATTTAAGTATTTAACTAAGTTCTTATTTACATAAACTATATTTATAATCACTTTGAATCGCATTTATTTACTTAACTTAATACAAGTAATTAAAAAAATAATTAGCCTTCGAAAAATAAACGCTACATAATGATTAAACTCAGTCTTCATCAAAGTACCAATTTACACAAATAAATGATATAGTATCTCCTGTCACACATTTCACATGTTTCCACATTTTACATGATATATATTCTACCAATTTCTCTTTATCAGAATTGGTATAGGCTTTACCGCAAACTAGACAATGCCACTCCTCAGTTTCAGGATCTGAATCAAACCTCAAAATTCTTTTTTCAACTTTTTTTTATCTTCTTTTTTTTATTGATTTGCCCTTACCTTTTTCTTTTCCCTTTCCTTTTCCTTTTGATCCATCTTTACCATCTTTTTTCTGTCTCTTTATTATTTTTTCTTCATATTCTTTTCTTAAAGCTTCCTTTTCGGGTGTAACAGTTAAAACAGTGGATTTTCTTTTACATCTGCTATGCGTTGTTTATTTCCGCGGTGGAGCCTTCGAAAGTGAAAAATATTTTTGCAAACCTGAGCAACTTGGAGTGGGTTCTTCTGCAATTTTAATGTTACGTATAATTTCAGACGAGCTTATATTAAGTTCGGCAGCAGTTTGTAATAATTCTGAATTTTCAAGATTCAGCGTTAAATTTTTCTGTCTTTTTAATAGTTTGGACGGTCAGTGACACAGGATGGTTTAAAGTCACTGTCTTAAAAGATATCGGCATTGAAAGGCGATATGCTGGATAACATGTTACAATGTGCTCCAAGATACTGTTACAAGCCCCGTACCATAATTTTCCACATTTAACCAAAACTTTCATAAAATTGTGTCTCTAAACGTGAAACTTTTTAAAGAATATTAAAATTAAATATATTTTAGAACTATATGCAAAACTAACAGTTTTAAATTAGTTAATTATAGACTTATTAATTATAGATATTTGTACGTGCCCGGAACAGATGCAAAGAAATTATCGACGAAACCAAGTAGGCACACAATCAGCGATTTAGAAACAAACTTCTCACTTGTCCCAATAATTCCCGATCCTTTTGGTCAGTCGCTAAAGCAGTTAGCCAAAATTTCACCAAATCCACAATACCACCACTTACACGCCAGATAATTCTATTGCAACGACACCTGTTTAAAAAGCGAACTTGTTGGCTAAACTCTTTGCTTCACATTCTACTGTCGATTTCCAAGGAAAAACACCACCTACTATTCCCATAGTGCAGTCAAGGACGCTCAATGGTGTCTTCAGACAGCGTATTATAAGCGTATTTTAATGAAACTTAAAAAAGCTTCTGGCGCTGACGGAATAGCTGCCATAGTTCTCAAAAACTGTGCGAGGAAATTAACACCAGTTTTCTGTAGACTTTTCAACCTATCCTACAGAAAGGGAATATTTCCTTCCTGCTGGAAATGTGCCACAGTTCAACCGATACCTAAAAAAGGCAAGAAGACCTTGCCAAATAACTACCGACCAGTCGCACTGCTTTCAATAATATCGAAAGTCATGGAAAAGGCTATCAATCAACATCTTCTAAAATATCTTGAAGAATTCAACATTATTAGCAATCACCAATATGGCTTTCGTAAATATAGATCAACAGGAGATCTTCTGACTTATGTAACACATGTTTCGAACAACGCTATTGAACACTTTAGAGAATCTCGAGCGGTTGCTCTTGACATATCCAAGGTATTCGACCGTGTTTGGCAAGATGGGCTGTTGGCTAAGCTACGCTCTTATGGTATGTCTGAAAAGTTCTATTTGTGGCTCTCATGTTTCCTGAGAGAGCGTTCTTTACGAGTGGCAGTCGACGAATTTCTTTCTAACACCTTCACTATCAACGCCGGTGTACCTCAAGGCTCCATACTGTTTCCTACTCTCTTTCTCATTTACATCAACGATCTGCAGGAAAAGATCGAGAATCCAATGTACAGCTTTGCAGATGACAGTACGATTATCTCTTCATTCGCTTTAAACACTCGGACATCGGCTACTCAGACGAATATGCAGAAGGTCATTCAACTTAACAAAGACCTGGAAGAAATTCTATCTTGGGGTGACAGTAACCAAGTGGAATTAAACGCAACAAAAAGCCAGGCGGCAGTTTTTTCTAAAAAAATTAACTTCGCTGAACCCGATATAGTTATGTCGGGGCACTTCATACCTCTAACATCGTCACACAATTTGTTGGACGTTAATTTGGGAGCAAATATGTCCTGGCATGAATATGTTGCAGGCATAGCAAGGAGAGCTTCTCAAAAGTTGGGAATATTATTTCGAACCAGAAAGCTTTATACTCCACACCAACTTTTAATTCTTTACAAAGCTCTAATTCGGCCAACTATGGAATACTGCTCTAATGTTTGGGGCTCCGCTCCCAAACATACACTGCATTTGTTAGATTCTATTCAGAGAAGAGGTGTTCGTCTGATTGGATACCCGGCACTGACCGGCGGCCTTGATTCGCTGGATCATCGAAGAACGGTTGACGACTTGAGCCTGTTCTATAAGTATTTTCATGGAAAGTGTTCGAAGGATGTGGTACGCTTAATTCCTCCCAGAGCGGTGCCTCTTAGAAGTACACGTCACGCTAATACTTCACATCCGTATGAGGCTCAGCTTGTTACTTCTCGTACAACGCTTTTATATGGAGAACATCATCCCTTTGGAATAATCTTTCCCACCGAGTACAAGTTACAGCGATTCCAAACCAACGTGAGTCGCTTTTTCCGCACACGTGTCGCTCCTGTAGAGCTTTAGACTCTTCCCTGCGCCACGTGTGCGGGACCCTTAAAAATCAAATTAAGCCAAATTTTACGAAATCATTTTTTACGTTACGTAGCCAAAATCAGGCACGAGCACACATATACTCACTGCGCCGCCGGGCGGAACACTCGCTGTAATGACGTAATGTAGCATGACTTAAGAATTAAATTGAGCAAAAAATATGGGTTTATAGAATTCAGATTCGCACTAAAAAATACGTGTTACTACTTACCCCTGTTACAAGCCCCTAGCTCCCCTATTTTGAGAGTTTTCCAGGTCTTTTACTTAAGACACTCGGCTTGCCGATCTGTTGTCACGATAAGGCGCAAACTGGATGATAATATAATACTTGAAAGTATAGATGAACCCTGTAGTTCTTAATTGATATTGTTTCAAGGAGAGGGGGTGAAAGAGGTGAAAATTTACTTATGGTACCCTTTACTTGAGAAAATTAAATTCAGTGCTAATTTGGAACTATGCGTCGTCAAGTTGCATTTGTACCCTTGCGTAAAAAAGAATCCCCTTTGGATTGCAGCAACTATAGAACATTCACCCTGGTATCACACGCTGCTAAGGTATTTGTCTGGATCCTAAATGAAAGATCAAAACTTTTCTGCTGCCGCAAATATCTACCGAATAAACAGGTTTCATTCCAGGAAGAGGGACTAGAGAACAATTCCTCAACATACGCCAGATAATAGAGAACGGTGGAGAATTCCAAATAACAACCTATATTTGTTTTATAGACTACTCTAAAGCTTTCGACTGCATACAATGGAACAAACTCTGGTCGATTCTAATTAGCATGAGAACACTTATATTTCTTGTAAACCTTATCCAACCTCTGTATGAGAACACAATTGGTAGGATGAAACTGAATAATTCTTTTTCCAATCCCTTTAACGTAGAAGCCGGCGTCAGACACGGCTATATTCTGTCACCCTTACTTTTTAACATATATATATATATATATATATATATATATATATATATATATATATATACATATATATATATATATATATATATATATATATATATATATATATATATATATATATATATATAGCTATGTATGAAAAAACTTCTTGAAATTATTGTAAGCAAACAAATGAGAAAATACGTAGAAGAAAACAAGTTGCTTACATATTGTCAGGCTAGTTTTAGGAAAAATCATTCTTGTGAAAGTGCACTACAGACTGTTATTTCCAAGTGAAAGTCTTCTATAGGTAAGAAAAAATTGGGTGGTGTACTTCTACTTGACTTTCAAAGGGTTTTTGAAACTATAAACAGAAAGTTGTTGGTTCAGAAATTGGAAAAATATGGTTTTGAGGGAAATGTGTTAAAATGGTTCTGTGAATATCTGGACAGCAGAACACAACAAACAAAATATAATGGAGCGTTATCTTCTCTTAAGATCAATAGTCATGGTGTTCCACAGGGCACAGTGCTAGGATCTGACTTATTCATATTGTATATAAATGATATAGTGAAAGTCATAAAAAAAATGTGAATTACAGCTATTTGCAGATGACACAATCCTCTATTATGAAAGTGATAACATAACAGATCCAGTGCAAACAATAAATGAAGACTTAGATAGGTTACACAAGTGACTGTGTTGTAATAGTCTTAGTGTCAATGTTAAAAAAACCAAGTCTATGATACTAAAAGGCAAAAACAATACTCTAGATAACACTACTCAAAATGGCATTGTGATAGACAATGACAGAATTGAACAAGTTAAAGAATGTAAATATTTGGGTGTAGTTATTGATGAAAATCTATCATTTTCTAGTCATGCCAGTTATATAACAAAAAAAGTATCAAAAAAAATTTTTTTTTTATGTAGAATAGGTAAAAATTTAAGTACTTGGGCTAAATTGCTAATATATAAGTCGATAATAATGCCCCACCTCAATTATTGTTCCACAATTCTCTTTATGTTCAACAAAAGAGATATAGACAATCTCCAGAAAAAGCAAAACTGGGCATTAAGATGTATAATAGGTTGTAATAGGTATTCAAGGATAAAAGATATGTTGAAAATAACAGACTTATTAAGTGTAAAACAAAATATCTTTTTAAATACAATGATAGTTGTTTTTAAGATTAAAAATAGAATGTACCCTGAACATATTTTAGAAAAATTACCATATGTCAATGACATTCACGCATATAACACTAGAAATAGATTGGACTTTTTATATTTCCACTGTAAATTCATCATACGCTGAAAATTGCTTATTCCATCGAGGATTTATAGAATTTAACAATCTTCCAATAAATTTGAAAAATGCAAACTTTGTACACTTTAAAAAATTGTTAAGAAGCTACATAATAGATAACCATAGCATTTAAGTTAGTTTGTAATTATGTATATATATATATATATATATATATATATATATATATATGTATATATATATATATATATATATATATATATATATATATGTATATATATATATATATATATATATATATATATATATATATATATATATATATGTATATATATATATATATATATATATATATATATATATATATATATATATATATATACATAATTACAAACTACAAACAATATACGAGTATATATATATATATATATATATATATATATATATATATATATATATATATATATATATATATATTGTAATTGTACTTGTTTAGCTTGGCTAATAATAAAGATTAATAATAATAATAATATATAGTGAACATATAATAAGTTCTGTTTTGGATGGCTGGAGTGGGGGTGTGACAATCAGTGGAAAAATGCTATGTAACCTTAGATATGTGGATGATACTGTTATACTTGCAACGTCAATACAAGGCCTAGAATCAATTATGGAGCGCTTTGAAAGCACAAGCAAAAATTATGGATTGATAAAATTAATAGAGCAAAAACCAAAGTAATGATTTTAGTCGTAATGAACACCTGTCACACATAAATGAAATTGCTGGTTTCACTGTTGTAGACCATTACAACTATTTGGGATCTCTCCTAACTAATAATGATGACTGTGAAGCGGAAGTAAGAGGACGTTTGGCTATGGCTAGAAACTAGACGATCAAACTCACTAAGGCCTGGAAAGGTCCAGCTGCCACAAAAACACAAAGTTAAGATTGCTATTCAGCCTTATATTCTCCATAGCAACGTACGCATCCGAAACATGGATCATTAAATAAGCTGACAAGAAACGAATCGATGCGTTTAAAATGTGCGCATATTAAAGAATCCTCAGCGTATCATATACTGACCACCGTACTAATGTATCTATTCTTGAAAAGCTTAATATAAGAGACAAACTTTCAAATAGAATTAATGACAGTACCTGAAATATTTTGGTCACATTACAAGGAAAGTGTATGGAAAACCTTGAAGTAAAAGGGAAGGTAGAAGGTAGTAGATCAAGGGGATGGCCTAAAACAAGATTGTCCAACCAAGTAGGATCTCTTCTTGGTATGAGTATGCACGAGTCAACTTAGGTCGCGCAGGATCGAGATGCCTGAAGAATGACTGTTGAGGCAGCAACTGCACATTATCACCGATACTCCTTTTGGGATGAAAGAAATAAGAGAGAGAATTGTCAAGGAACGTACTGAGTAAGTCACTTTAGCGATTCTTAAACAATATTTTTGGTCAAATTCAATATTACTTTAATCACAATTAATCCAAACTGCACAAACAGACCCTTCTTAAAATAATATTTTCTCATTGTGCCACTTTCAAGATATTATCTTTATTAAATTTCCCTTGGATTTTGTCGGCAAAACAACGTTTCTATACAACACTTGACTGTCTCTTCCAAGACGGCCCTCCAGATATTTAATATGATAATATAACCCTTCACAGTTATCCAGTGTAAAACCACAGTGGTAGTTAATTTATTTGAGGAAATTCTTACATTAAATTTTAACAGTTATAATTAAAACTGTCGAGATAATGTCTAATCTTTAATTTGGGATTATAATTAAAGTTTGGGAAAGTTAAGTTTTAAGTTTATAAGGGATGTTTCTTCGATCTCCTATTGTTGTTTGGGGTCTGGTAGCAACGCCTAAGTTAATAAAGCCAAATATACGTTTTTTTCAGATCAGTAATAAACGATATCATAATGAAAAATCTGCTAATATTCGTAATTCCTTTTTGACAACCAGTTCTGAATGTTCGCAATTGCCGTAAAGCCTCCGTTGAGTTGATCTGACCAGAAACTTGTTTCTTTATATAGTGCTATGCCCGTTAATGACATAGAATTTTTTTATAGGCCTAGCACACGTGCTGATGGGAAATCCTTAAAGCGCTACAGGAGCGATACGTGTGCGGAAACAGCAATTAACCTTGGTCTTAAATCGCAGTAAATTGTACTCGGTCGGAAACATTCCTGAGAAAATTATTCCAAAGGGATGTTTCTTCATATAAAAGACTGCCTGGAAAGGATTGTACGACAAGTACCAAGCTGAACTTCATACGGATGTAAAGCACTAGCACGACGTATATTTCTAGCATGTACCGCTCTGGGAGGAATCCAATCAGGCGAACAGCTCTCTTCTGAATAGAATCCAACAAATACAGTGTAGGTTTGGGAGCAGAGCCCCAAAGATGGGAGCAGTGTTCCATCGTTGTTCGAATTTGAGCTTTGTACAGAATTAACAGTTATTGTGGAGCGTAAAGCTTTCTAGTTCGAAATAATATTCCCAGCTTGTGAAAAGCTCTACTTGCTAAGCATGCAATATTTTAATGCAAGACATATTTGCTCCCAAATTTTCTTTATAAAAAGGCTTTATTTACACCCAGAGACGTACAAAAAAATAAATCTATACTAGGAGTCAGCTTATTCTGATATAATTAAGCACTATCACAGAAAAACACCACCAAAAAAAAACCAAAACGCAAACCTAAAACATTAAAATAGAAATTCAAAAACTGTTATTTCTTTTTTTTTCTTTTTCTTCTTTCCCTTTTTTAAGAATTAACAAATTTAAACTTATAGGTTCTTGCGCGGACAACATAACGGTACAATAATATATGTAATATAACGAAAAAGAAAGAAAGCGAGACAACTAAAAGCACAACACAAGTTAAGAAATCCTATACGATGGCACTACCATACTTAATGATACAATCATAATACAAAATAATTACCTCACATCCTGGCTGTGCATATGTGTTTATACTTTCATCTCTACAATGAATAACATTTTTTATTAAATAGGATGAAGGCTTGTATACAATTACGAAACATATGTAAAATAAAAAACCGGTCAAGTGCAAGTTGAACTTGCGCAATTAGTGTTCCGTACGTTGATTGCTTTTCAAATAAAAAATTTTGTTACAGAGGTATAAAATGATCAGTGACTTCACAAAACACACCCCAAATGAGTTTTCAACAAAGTTTGTTTTCAATTTTTACTGAAATCTGATGACCTTGAAATTTTTGTTTTTTTTTTTATATACCAGATAAATTATTAAAGGTGATAATTTTCATTCAATCTACACCCCCGTGGAGAATATTCCAGAATTTTTTCAAAATTTTTTGATAAGTACTTTTCGAGATAAGGCGGGTGGACAGCGATTTTTCGCGAATTTTTAAAAATAATACAAAGAAAAGTGCGCACAAGTATTACATTATATATATATATATTGTTTGGTTGTGTTTTCACAAGCTTTCATTTGACACCACACTCGATTAGCTAGCAAAAATTTTTTTTTTTCACTTCCGATTTCAAACCCCAAAACTAACCCCTTAAGTCAAAATTTAACTTTCAAAACTACATGGCTCTGATGAGGCCATCAATTCCTATATTATTACCAAATTTCAACTTTCTATGACAAATAGTTTCGGAGAAAATCGGGTGTGACAGACGGACAGACAGACACCGAAGTGATCTTATAAGTGTTCCGTACGGAACACTAAAAAAAAAAAAATACATATATAATAGGCGATAGAACTCATAATCGACTGAGAATAAATTGTTTTAATTTAACCTTAAACTGTTTTCCATTTTTACTTTGTTTTAGGACCTCAGGTAAATTATTGTATAATTTCCAACCTTGATGAAAAATTGATTTATGGCCCATATTTGTCTTTATTTGTGGTAGATATATATTGTTCTGTTGACGCATTGAATGGCTGGCTATGTATATTTCTAACATGAACAAAATTTATATTTGATTTATTTTCCTTACCCTTTATGTAGTGTACATATAATATCTTATACTCACAAATATTTGTTAAGCTAAGAAAGCCACTAGATGAATACAATTGATTAGTGGAATACCTCAGAGGCAACCTGAAAAGATTTTTGAGAGCCCTATTATGAAGAGTTTTTAATGGTTTTAGTAATGAGGTGCTAGCAATCCCCCAAACAGATATTAAGTAATGGAGGTGACTATAAATATGTGCATAGTAAAGCTGCTTACGCAATCTATGTTTTAACAAGTAACCAACTTTCTACAACACTCCCACAAATGGTTCAATTTTTTTTCTTACATGTTCTGTATGTTGAGTCCCTAATAACTGACTGTCTATATAAAGTCCACAGATACAGATAAATTTTGTAACGGTAGTTTCTCAAATACGATCTGTGGATTGTTTTTATTAAGATTTCTATGGTTTAAAAACATATATGAAGATTTGCCAATATTTGCACTAAATTTGTGAGATTTCAACCATAAGCTTACAATTTTTAAGTCACTGCCAATTTCAGAATTTAGTATATCAACATTTTTGTTAGAGTAGACTAATGTTGTGTCATCAGAGTATAGTTTCACTGTTCCTTTAAGAGGTAGTTTACTAATGGAATTCACATAGATCAGGAACAGCATTGTCTGTAGAGAGCCATCCACATTATTAATACAAACATATTGTTGCCTATTTGACAGATAAATACTAAACCACTGCAAGGGAATACGCCTATACGCCCGAGTTTCAAAAGAAGTATATTATGGTCTACTGTGTCAAATGCCTTCTGCAAGTCCAGCGACACACGGGCACAAGTAAAGCTACTATCTATCTTAGATTGTATATCAGAAATTAAGTGAATTGTGGCAACCTCTGTGTCACTATTCTTGCAAAAACCATATTGCCCCATACACGAGAAATTGATTCTGTCTAAAAATTTCTGAAGTCTGTGTTTAGTACATATTTCACATATCTTAGAAAACACCGGCAGTACAGATATTGGCCTGTAATTTAAGGCTACTTTACAGTCACCACCTTTAAACAAAGGTTTAACTTTAGCTATTTTAAGTTTATCCGGCACTATTCCAGTTTCAAAAGATAAATTTATTATTTTGGCTAGCACAATGGAAGATTCACTGCCTAGTTTTTGCACACTGTAACAACTGTCAACAAATTGAGCGACTAGGCTAGGGGAATGGAGTGCCCCCCCATAACTATGTCGGGTTCAGCAACATTAACTTTTCTAAAAAAAACTGCCGTCTAGCTTCTTGTAGCGTTAAATTCTATTTGATTACTGTCACCCCAAGATAGAATTTCTTCCAGGCCTTTGTTAAATTGAACAACCTTCTGCTGTCTGCAGATATTTGCATGAGTAGCCGATGTTCGAGCGGTCAAGGTAATAATGAGATAAGATCTGCGAAGCTGTAGCTTAGATTCCTGATCTGTTTTAGTAGATCGTTAATGTAAATGAGAAAGAGAGTTGAAGACAGTATGGAGCCCTGAGGCACACCGGCGTTGATCCTGAAAGTGTTAAAAAGAATCCCGTCTATTGCCACTCGTAAAGAACGCTGTTTGAGGAAACTGCAGAGCCATAAACAGAACTTTTCAGACATACAGAGGAGCGGTCGGATGCCCTGGATATATCAAGAGCAACCGCTCGAGATTCTCCACAATATTCAATTATATTGTAAATGAAGAACTCATTGGATATTTTAGAACTTTCGCTTGACTAAGGGTTTGCTTTAAGTGGGATATAATCTAATTTCTGATGTCAGTTTAGTTAGCCTGGAAGCGTTCATTCCCTTTTTGAAAAACTGCTATGAAATACTCTTCTAATGGCAAGCCTTAGTTCGATCCAAGATGCGAAAAAGCTGTTTTTTCTATACGTCTTGCCTAGCGACGGTGACGTGATAATGATCGCGACAGATGCAACGAATAATCAACGAAACCAAGAAGGTGATTACAAGAAAATTAAAATCGAGTTTACTTCCTGTTGCAACAGTTGTTTTTGTTCGGTTGCCAGGCTTCTTGGTGGTAGGGCTCAACACTCCTCTTGGTTCCATAGAGAGCTCCTCTGGACTGACAGTACATTGTTTTTGGTTCAGTTGCAACCGGCCTTATCCACCGGTGAGGGTGTGTAGATGGGCCTACATCTGACGTGTTTTGCAATGAGAAGAATGCTTGTCATAACAGATCCGCAGATATTCTCCTCATTGCGTACTAGAAGGAGACGAGCTACCAGTCATAACAGAGTCGCAGTCAGTCCGCCCTCTAAGCGCAGATGTGTATGTAAGAGGGAAAAATAAATGAACTTTTATGTTGAGTTGTTCTGACCAGAACTTTTTGGTCTGACACGTAGATGTCGCCCTTTAAAGAAATCCATACGATTTTTAGGAAGTACACACCTTCAAACGATACGTGTCAAAATTTCATGACAAAATTTGTATTTTTCGCGCCGTTTCTGTATAGGGTTTTCGTAACAGCGGATATTAGAACAAAATGGAGGATAGTGTTGCAGGGCCTTCGGAGCCGAAAAAAAAGAAATTTACTGTTAAAAACCCTGGTAAATTGACTGAAGATGAGCTTCAGGCAGCATTATATGAATCATTTAGCGACTTTGATACTGATGAAGCTTCGGATTGGATTCCTAGTGACGACAATCATGATGAGAGTTTTAGCACATCCGACTCGGGTAAGGGTGTTTATTATGTTTTTTTTGTACTCGGAAGGCAAGAAAATTATTTTGATTCCAGATGATGGTGTACCTTTAATAAATTTGACAAGAATTAATGTGGCCAATGACCAAGCATCAAATAATGAAGTGCCTGACGCAGATAATATTTCTTTTTTATGGGATAACAATTCAAATGGAATGTGCAACTTTCCATTTTCTAGAAGAAATGAACTTCTTGTGCCTTTACCAGGCGACAAACTAATCGATTATTTTCGTCTTCTGCTCGACGATGATTTCCTGAACCTGATAGTGGAGCAAACCAATATTTATGCCCAAGAAGTATTTTGTCAGCCAGCTATATCTGAGAAATCTAGAATTGTTCGATGGAAACCATTATCAGCAGTGGAATTACTTACATTTTTAGGTCTGGTATTACACACAGGGACGATAAAATTAAACAAAATTCAAGACTACTGGAAAGTGCATCCACTGTTCAATTTTAAATGTTTTTCGAGTCATATGAGTCGTGACAGGTTCCTCCTCATTATGCGATGTTTGCATTTTGCGAAGAATCCTACTGAGGGTCAAACTACAGATGATCGATTATATAAGGTATCACCCATTCTGAATTTTTTCAATCAATTTATTTAGGCAATATATAAAAAACAAGCGGCATAAATACGGTATGAAGCTCTACATGCTTTCTGAACCAAATGGCATCATTGTAAATATAGCTGTGTACACTGGAGTACTAGATAGTAAAGGAGGAAAAGGGCATGCGGCAAATGTTGTGTTGCATCTGATGGAAGGCAAACTGAATTGTGGTCATTCCTTTTTCATGGACAACTTTTACAACAGTTGTGGTTTAGCAGAAACTTTACTGAAAAAACAGACTTATTGTACTGGAACACTTCGTGCCGACCGAAAATATAATCCAAAGGAAGTTGTTAAAGCAAAACTGGAAAAAGGAGAGACTGTAGCCAAATATTCAAAGAAAATAATGGTGGGAAAGTGGAAAGACAGGAGGGATGTTCTTTATATATCAACGGAGTTTGAAAATGAAATGGTTGAATATACAGATAAAAGAAATAGAACACGATTAAAGCCTTTGCCTATCCTTGAATATAACGAGTACATGGGAGGGGTTGACAGACAGGATCAAATGACCTCGTATTATCCATGTGAAAGGAAGACGCTTCGGTGGTACAAGAAATTAGGTCGTCATATTATCCAACTAATGCTTTTGAATGCGGATTATTTGCATGGAAAATATTCTTCACAACAAAAAATGTCATTATATCATTTCCGGCTGGCGGTTATAGAGAAACTGTTGGGAATAGAAAAAAAAAGCTACTCTGGATTCCAAAGCAACAACAGTTGTTTCCCACCACCCAACAAAAATTCCTGACGTTTCTACTAAAAACGAAACCAAGAGAAAAAGGTGTAGGGTATGCTCGCAAAATAAGATTAGAAAAAGCACTATATATCACTGCGAGAAATGTCCTGATATGCCTGGTTTATGCCCAGGAAATTGTTTTGTAATATACCATGCCAAATAATGCTTTCTATCTTACGAATAAATATTTTTTCTGTTCGTTTTGCCTTTTTCATGTATTTTATGTTCGATATACTTATTTTATTTGTTTCAATATATTTGTATTCTGCAATTCTTTTTTTTTTATGAAAACGTAATGTAGTTTTAATTTTTTTTTTCACATGCAAGAAGAGAAGAACATTTTGAACGTACTGACACGGATCCGTGTCAGTCAGTAAAAAACAAGAAAATGTTTGCTATATGCTCATGACACGGATCCGTGTCACGCATACAAAGTTCAACGAACACTCGGTATATGTCGGTAAAAATAGTGAAATTATATTTATAACAAGGTAATAAGAAAAAAATATTAAAAAAATAAAATAGCACCCAGGTTCAGTAAGCTTATAAAAATCCGCAGCCAATGTGTTAAGATCTTCTTGAGATAAAAAGTGAGGTACTGTTAAACTACTTGCTTCAAATGTAGGGTTACTTTTCTCCCTTTTTCCGTCTTCAGTATGAACTAGATCGGAGTCGGAGTTATCACTTAAGGTCATGAAATCTGGAGACTTTGGTACAGGATACTCTTCACTATGTGGCTCAGGTCTAATTGCAGATGCCAAATTGGTGTACTTAACTGTATATTTTGTTTTGGACGTAATTCCTTTAATGTTAGTTAAGCAGAAATAACAATCAGTTAAATGGTCCTTATGTCCCCTCCAAATCATGGGGACTAAAGACGGCATATGATGAGTACCATTTTTCAAACCAGTGAGAAGCCTAACACATGATACACAGCATAAATTTAGGGCCCAGTCTTTATCAAGATCACCAGCTTTACACCCAAAATAAAGCTCATAACATTTTTTCACAAGCGGTGTAAAATTTCGCCTCTGAGACTTGAAGGAGAGTTCACCACACACGGAGCAGAAATTGTTTGGTTGATTTACACACTTTTGGGCATTTTGAAACGTTTATAAAAAAAAAACTTACAAATAAAAACAATAAACAACACAAAAATAAGTAGATGCACGTGTTACCAGATTCCCTACAATTATAATACTGGCTACTGGCCCTCTGCTTGCTAAAAAAGTGCCATATTTATACAAGATAGGACATGTTTGAACACCATTAAGCCTGGATAGAATTAAAACATGTTTCAACATGAATAAATCTGCGTGGTGCCAAATTATTCTGAATACAAATTCCCACTTCTATATTTACAAGAATTATAACAATAAAATCCTAATATAGTAGTATATTACACAAAAATGACTGTCACAAAAAAACTATGCCTGATAAAAGAAATGTGATAACATATTTGAATTCAGCATAAGAAACTGAACTAGGGTCTCTATTCAGTTTCCTTGTGAAAAAAATCATGTTGACCAGTGAATTGAAACATTTATGTATCACTTTATTCAACATCAAAATCACATCTTCATGATCATTTTATAGTTTTTAATCCTGCAATAAGACGTAATTTTTTTAATAAATAAACTAATAACTGTTAAAGGATTTAGGAGACCTGCAAGATATTTATCCATTTTCTACGTTAGACAATCTAGTGCATTGACATTTGGACGTCCTATATGCCTTACGAAAATTATTAAGGGGTCTGAGAGTACCAAGGCGTGGAAGATTTCTTTTCTTCAAAAGTTTAAAAGCATTTTATAAGATTTTACTAGCAGATTCCATTTGAACTGTTCTGTCGACCTCATGACTTCGTGGTTTCTTAATTTTCCTCACAAATTTGTTCTTGTCCCTTACTGGTGTTTCGTTTTCTTGGTGAGCTAAAATACTCAGTATTGATTCGCCGTTATTAAGTTATTTTAAGATCTTTTAAATTGTTTTTTCTCCAATGAGAATTTTTCTTTAGTGATCACGTATGTTTCATAATTTTGGTTGTTTCAAACCAACACTGGAGATTATTTTGACGGGAGGAATGTTCTTGGACGAAATAATGAAGGTCTGGTCTTTGGGCCAGAAGAAATTATTGAGCTTTAGTTAGCTGCTTTCTGAATAAGTTAATTACTGTATTTTGTGGCGGATCCTCTATTTGGTAAAAGTTTCTATCCTTCCTTGTTTCTCAGTGATGTGTTCTTGAAACTTTTCAGGTTTCGAAAGTATTACACTATGGAAGAACATAAGCCCCAGTTTTATGTGCAGGGGAGGTAAATACACCTTTTCGGGATTCACTAATAGGGTATTTGATACATTTTTATACCCAGGAATAAGAGATTCACGTTCAGGCCATTGTTTCCTTATATAGTGAGACTCCTTATCCCTGCTATCCCATTCACACAAAAAAAAGAGCAGAATTTCATGTATCTAAGTTACAAATCTGATAATGAAGCTATAATCTTCAAATGAGTCTATGAACAATCGCCACTTATCTGGCTGATGTTGAGGTCCAAGTGCCTCCATTACTGTACAAACATCATTACAAAAAACTACATGGCCTTCTTTAGAGAAGTAGTCACTGAAATCACTATGGCATCTACGATAAACGCATATCCTTGTATCTTTTTGGAGTAGATTCCGACCTTTGAGCCTGGAACTTAAAAGCTCAGCTAACTGTTTAGACAAATTTAAATCCCATATAAGATCATTAAGATCTTCTTGAGATAAAAAGTGAGGTACTGTTGAACTACTTGCTTCAAATGTAGGGTTACTTTTCTCCCTTTTTCCGTCTTCGGTATGAACTAGATCGGAGTCGGAGTTATCACTTAAGGTCATGAAATCTGGAGACTTTGGTGCAGGATACTCTTCACTATGTGGCACAGATCTAATTGCAGATGCCAAATTGGTATACTTAACTGTATATTTTGTTTTGGACGTAATTCCTTTAATGTTAGTTAAGCAGAAATAACAATCAGTTAAATGGTCCTTATGTCCCCTCCAAATCATGGGGACTGAAAACGGCATATGATGAGTACCATTTTTCCAACCAGTGAGAAGCCTAACACATGATACACAGCATAAATTTGGGGCCCAGTCTTTATCAAAATCACCAGCTTTACACCCAAAATAAAGCTCATAACATTTTTTCACAAGCGGTGTAAAATTTCGCCTCTGAGACTTGAAGGACAGTTCACCACACACGTAGCAGAAATTGTTTGGTTGATTTACACACTTTTTTGGCATTTTGAAACGTTTATAAAAAAAAACTTACAAATAAAAACAATAAACAACACAAAAATAAGTAGATGTACGTGTTACCAGATTCCCTACAATTAAAAATACTGGCTACTGGCCCTCTGCTTGCTAAAAGTGCCATATTTATACAAGATAGGACATGTTTGAACACCATTAAGCCTGGACAGAGTTAAAACATGTTTCAACATGAATAAATCTGCGTGGTGCCAAATTATTCTGAATACAAATTCCCACTTCTATATTTACAAGAATTATAACAATAAAATCCTAATATAGTAGTATATTACACAAAAATGTCACAAGAAAACTATGCCTGATAAAAGAAATCTGATAACATATTTGAATTCAGCATAAGAAACTGAACTAGAGTCTCTATTCAGTTTCCTTGTGAAAAAAATCATGTTGACCAGTGAATTGAAACATTTATGTATCACTTTATTCAACATCAAAACCATATCTTCATGATCATTTTATAGTTTTTAATCCTGCAATAAGACGTAATTTTTTTAATAAATGAACTAATAACTGTAAAAGGATTTAGGAGACCTGCAAGATATTTATCCATTTTCTACGTTAGACAATCTACTGCATTGACATTTGGACGTCCTATATGCCTTACGAAAATTATTAAGGGGTCTGAGATTACCAAGGCGTGGAAGATTTCTTTTCTTCAAAAGTTTAAAAGCATTTTATAAGATTTTACCAGCAGATTCCATTTGAACTGTTCTGTCGACCTCATGACTTCGTGGTTTCTTAATTTTCCTCACAAATTTGTTCTTGTCCCTTACTGGTGTTTCGTTTTCTTGGTGAGATAAAATACTCAGTATTGATTCGCCGTTATTAAGTTATTTTAAGTTCTTTTAAATTGTTTTTTCTCTAATGAGAATTTTCTTTAGTGATCACGTATGTTTCATAATTTTGGTTGTTTCAAACCAATACTGGAGATTATTTTGACGGGAGGAATGTGCTTGGACCAAATAGCGAAGTTCTGGTCTTTGAGCAAGAAGAAATTTTTGAGCTTCAGTTAGTTGCTTTCTGGATAAATTAACTACTGCATTTTGCGGCGGCTCCTCTACTTCGGAAAAGTTTCTATCCTTTCTTGTTTCTCAGTGATGTGTTCTTGAACTTTTCAGCTTGTGCTGTGGTGATTGTATCCAAGGTTTAGAGAGTATGACACTATGGAAGAACATTTTAAGAGAAGTTGAGTTGCAAATTAAAAGCAGTAAATAAGTTTCTCGTCACCTGAAAATTGCAGAAAAAAAAATAATATTTTGAACGATTTACAAGGGCAAATTAGTTAGTTAATCATTTAAAAATAGAACATTTAACCTTCAAATCCGGGATAAAACACAATATAATAAGCTTTTAAATATTTTATAATAAACATTTCTAATATTTGTTTAAATAGCACTTCAGATTTGTTTAATTTTAATTAAGATAATAAATTTTTTATTTTTATGAAGAACTGGAAAATCAATAATCTTCGCCATTGACGCAAACTACTATAATTACTACCTGAAAGGTCAAAAAAGTATTAAATAGCATCAATAAAAAAAATGCACTTTGTTAAGAGTACACGGCATTTATCTGTAATGAAAAACTAAACAAGTCTAGTTTTATATTACCAATTTTTCAGAACACAGGGCGTCGACAATAACACAGCCCCACAAAAAAAAAGTGGGGTATACTTTTGATGTGATATATCAGATCCGTAGTATTTTTGCCCGCTGATCACGAATCTGACGTCAGAATATCGCCATCACATCTCAATTTTTTTCTAACCTCAAAAAATAGGTAAAAATTAGTAAAAATTAAGAAAAATATACTCCTAAAAAATTGATTCAAGCTTTTTCATGAATCCAAAGATGTATTAATATGTATTCGGACACGCTAAGCTAATATTCATCGGTTGGATTAAGCCATACAGTTCTGTTTTCTTTCTAACCTCAATAAATCAGACAGATATAGGGCTTCTCGAATGCAAAAAACGAATTCAAATTAAAATTCAACCGATTCTTACCAAATTTGGTACACAGGGGTTTTTTGGGTTGCTGATCATGAATCTGAGGTCGAATTTGCAAAATTCAAAATGGCGGATCCAAGATGGCGGACAAAATTTTTGAAAACCAACCGATTCCTACCAAATTTGGTATACAGTTGGGGAATCCTCAAACCTGATACTCTTAAACCCTAAACCCTGAAACCTTAGACTCCCACACCCTGTAACCTCAAAAAATATACCTCAATAACCCTGTAACTTTAAAAATGAGACCCAATAAACTCAAAACCAGGACTTTTAAACCATATACTCTCAAATAGTAGACCCTTAAGCCCTAGAATTGCGAAGGTTAGACCCGCGCCTAACTTTCCTTTTTTTGGCTGTATCTTGTTCTTTTTTCCGCGAATGACCTATTCAAAGGCTTTCTGCCCAAACGCTTTTAAGGACTTGTTTCTCTTTTTAGCGACCAGCAATAGTCCGCTAGCATATGGTCATCCCATCGTCCTTGATACCGATTTTCTATGATTTTCAGATCTTGGTGAAAACGTTCCCCTTGCTCCTCACTGTAGTCACCAAGATTATCTGGGAAATCATCGATGTGGGAGTCCAGGAAATGTAATTTTAGATTCATTAAGCAACCTAATGTTTGAAAATTTTTTACCATTTTCTCGACTATTTCTTTGTACTTAGGACTTATTATTTCCCAAAAAGTTTGTTGCTACTTCTTTAAAACTAAGCCAAGCAGCTTTTTCAACTTTATTCATTTTAGTAACAAATAATGAATCTTGAAACAATTTTCTTATTTGTGGCCCGTCAAATACGCCTGCCTTAATTTTAGCTTCAGAAAATTTCGGAAATTTTTTATGCAAATATTTGAAACATGGGCCGTTTGTATCTAATGCTCTCGTGAATTGCTTCATAAGTCCAAGCTTAATGTGAAGCGGGGGAATAAGAACTTTTCCTGGATCTACCAATGGTGGAAACAATATATTATTTTCACCACGAGTGAACGATTCTCTTGTTGGCCAAATTTTTTTCTTATAATGACGTTCCCTGTCTCTGCTATTCCACAGACATTTATAACAGGGATAAAGTGTAAACCCTGACTGTTGGCCAAGCAATATTGTTACAATTTTCAGATCTCCACAAATTTTCCAGTTATGATCAGCATATTTTATTTTTATTAAAAGCTGCTTCATTTTTTTCATCTTGCTCTTCCATAACTGTGGAATGAGCAATCAGAATGGGAGCGTAAACGTTGGTATTATGCAGCAAAACTGCCTTAATGCTCCGTTTAGAAGAATCAATGAACAGTCTTCATTCTTCAGGATCGTATGAGTTATTTTGAAATTCATCCATTAGACCTTTTACATCGGTACAATATGAAAGTGACAATTCCTCGTCCATTGTGAAATATTTTCGAAATTCTTCATCTCTGTTTCTATAATAAGAAATCGTAGCTTCTGGCTTAAGTAAATGTCTTTTCTTTAAAAAGGAAGCAAGATGCTCTGAACCATCTTTGGATAAGCCTAAATCTCTGACTAGATCACTAAGTTCTGACTGTGATACGAGAATTGGTTCTGGTTTACGGTTGTATGGTAGAAAATCTTTATCTGTGTCACTAGTATATGATAGGTTGTCACTAGAACATTCATTAGTAACAGTGTTTGAATCTTTTTCGACAGTCTCAATGTTTTCGGCATGAACTGATAAGGTGAAATCATTTGTTTCCATAACATCAGCATCAAGTGGTTCAGGAGGCGGAATTAGTTTAGTTGGTCTTGTTACTGTCGAAACATCGTTATAAGTAATAGTGCTTTTATTTTTTCGGTTATACCTAGATACAACATTCATACAAAAGTAGCAATCATTTTCACTGTATGGTCTATTCCATATTGCTGGTCTGGAATATTTAATCGCCTTCTTATTGATGTACAACATTATTTTGCAAGAACTGCAAATGATGTGGGGAACCCAATCTGTATCCTGGTGCTGTATTTCAATGTTAAAACAATCCTTATATAAGGTTTTAATCTTATCCGTTATCGGTGACCCCATTTTACTCAATACGTGTTGACAGCAAATATAACAAAATGAATCACTGTTTTTATCGCACTTATGAAAAGTCCTTGTACCGTGAGACCGTTTTCTTGTAGCATTATACTCTACATTAGCCAAGTCACCCACACATGAAGAGCTACGGTCGCTGGATGACGACGGCTGCGGGCCCGCTTTCCCACCCTGACCAACCGCCGATACTGGGTTTCCGAGTCCCTGCATCGTAATTCTCTTTCTTCTACCTGCCATGACGGCATCTAAGCCGTTATCCAGGGACTCTGCCGGATAGCGGAGTAACACCGTTGCCCACCGTCACCACGTGGAGGTGCCCTGGATGCAGGTAAGAGAATAAAAATCGTCGACGAATTTTCTCGGCGTTCAAAAATGGCGCGAAAACATCTGCCATCTTGAATTTTGCAAATCCAACCTCAGATTCGTGATCAGCGACCCAAAAAATCCCCGTGTACCAAATTTGGTAAGGATCGGTTGAATTTTAATTTGAATTCGTTTTTGCATTCGAGAAGCACTATATCTGTCTGATTTATTGAGGTTAGAAAGAAAACAGAAGTGTATGGCTCAATCCAACCGATGAATATTAGCTTAGCGTGTCCGAATACATATTAATACATCTTTGGATTCATGAAAAAAGCTTGAATCAATTTTTTAGGAGTATATTTTTCTTAATTTTTACTAATTTTTACCTATTTTTTGAGGTTAGAAAAAAATTGAGATGTGATGGCGATATTCTGACGTCAGATTCGTGATCAGCGGACAAAAATACTACGGATCTGATATATCGCATCAAAAGTATACCCCACTTTTTTTTTGTGGGGCTGTGTAATTAAACTGTCATAATTACGTCGCCGTGGAGAATAGTTTGGAACTAACTGGCACATAACACGTAGGCTGAAAAGTTTTTGATCTGACACAAATATGTCGCCCTTTTCAAAAAAATCCATATGATTTTTAGGAAGTACCAACCCTCAAATGATACATGTCAAAATTTCATGACATCTTGGCGATTAGTTTACAAGTTACAGTGGGTTTAGTGACGCTACTTTTGATATTTTCAAAAAAATCGAATTTCGTGTGTTGACTAAACACCTTTTTTTGATGTAAAAAAGTACCGTTCAAGCAAAGCAATGGCTTGATACGTGTTACGGGGACTGCCCCTGGAAAATCACTCATCATTTACTAGTATGCTGAATTTAAACGCGGTAATGATGGTGATGGTGGTTACACCAGAAAACATAATTGTTTTGTAAATTGTTTTGGATGACCGTAAAGTGAAATTGCGTGAGATAGCTGACACCCTAGAGATATCAAAAGCACGTATTGGTCATATCTTGAATGAACATTTGGGCTCTGTTCGAAATGCGTTTACTCACAGAGGACCAAAAACAACAACGTGTTAGCGACCCAATTTTTTTCCATATTTCAAATTTAAAAAAAAAAATAGTATTTTCTTGGAAGTATGGTTTTTTTTTTTCCAAATAGCTACTTATAGATGGTTCTCCGTCTATATTCAGGACAGATTTTTCTCAAAAATCAATTCCTTTGATGGACAATCAATATACCGACCTCCATTTTTCAAAAACTGCAGACTTCTTCAAAATTCTACTACAATATTCATTGTCAGGATGTCGAAGAATAATCAGAAATGAATTTAGAAAGATTCCGCAAATTTATTGCAGGACAGTTCCGATGTAGAAGAACCCCGTTAAATCTAAATGATTTCATTATTACTGGGCCGAAGAAATAACTTGCAATATAAAAAATTCCCTAGCTCTTATTAAATAAATTCACTTAAATTTATCACAAAAATTTTTCGAACAAATGAGCAAGTTTTTCAATTCGAGTAGTTTAAATTAAATTTGGGCAAATTTTAGGTAAATTTGATAGAATATTTGCTAATTTTTACTAATCGCTACTAATCTAAACAAAACTACCTCCATGTGGTATATCCTAGGAAACGCCAAAGATGTTTGCAACTTTTGAAAGACCTGGGGAAAAATAATAATCCGAGATCGGTAGATAGATTGTTTATGAGAAGAATTGATTCTGGACAAAAAATTGTCCTTAATATGAGAGTAAAACCATCTATGAATGAATTGTGGAAAAAAATAATACCGTACTTTCATGGAAATTTTTTCTCAAATTTTTGAAAAATATGGGGGAAAAATCAAATATCCATTTTTTTCATAAAAATTAATACTCCTTCTGAAGATCCCAGAAAACTGTGGAAAAAAAAACTAAAATCTAGCTAGACAGATTGATGTCCATCGGTCATGAAAAAACGAATAACTGAAAAAAAATATGTTTCCGATTACTTCAAAATTAAGACCTGTAGGGTAATTTGAGTGGCGCAGTGAAGCCTCATCCCACTGTGCTGCGCTGCGAATCTATTTTTTGAGTTTCAAATTATTATAGTCAATGCCCCATTATTCCTCGGCAATACCCAAATTCACCGTGTCTTCCACATGCCACAATCCGGGAATTCAACTTAGATTCCTGAATAAAGCCACCCACCACCCCGACTCCACAGTCAAAAATGCTTACGGACCTCCACCCAACGACAGGACTCGCTACCCAGGACCATCAGACCCTAACCTCCAGGATTAGTATTAAGTTAGTAATAATTCCTGAAATATCTTAAGTCTCAGATATCATCATCTCATTTATATAAAACTCTTACCTAGGTTAAGTTAATTAGGTTCCTCCTCCTCAGTCCTATTACTCTAGCCAGAATTTAGTGGTGTTATGTTTCGATGTGCTGTGTCTAGATGTTCATTTAGGTTACTGACTTGTAAATGTCTTATTAGTAGTAGTTATTATATCTAATAATAGTTACTATTTTATTCAGTAAATGATAGCAGGTATATATAATTTTACAGAAGTGTTCCAGTATATGTTCATATCGTGGAAAGTTATGTTTTCCTATCACCAACTTGCCTTAACTAGATATTCATATGAGTACATTTTAATTTAGAGTTAAAGTAATCGTATAAAAAATATATTGTCTATGGCATTTTTTCACACTAATATGACACCTACAGCATGTGTTACTAAATAGTCATATTCGTATTAAAAGTGCTATTTTCAAGATTTAGTACACGATAGCATCTATAATATATATAAAATGCAACGTCTCTCTGTCTGTCTGTCTGTCTGTCCATTAGTGACCTTATCACTGGAGAACCACTTATCCGATTTACGTACTTTTTTTTTTAAAACATACATATGTTCTCTGGCCAGGCTATAGGCTATATTTTATTACGATAGGTAGCATAGGAATGAGCAGTGACGATAATAGTGAATGAAGTCGGAAAAAAAGTTTATCGCTAGCGCGTTCCCTTGCAATACACAGTCTAAACCATTAAATACGGAACAATATTATGTAGTAGAGAATATCTAGAATCTATAATATATATAAAATGCAATGTCTCTCTGTCTGTCCACTGGTGCGTTTATCACGCGAGAACCACTTATCCGATTTACGTCTTTTTTTAAATTCATACATATATTCTTTGGCCAGGTTATATAATAATAATAATAATCTATACCTATAATATAAACAAATTGCAACCTCTCTCTGTCTGTCTGTCTGTCTGTCTGTCTGTCCGTTAGTGCGCCTATCACTGAAAAACCACTTATCCGATTTACGTACTTTTTTTTTTTAAAACATACATATGTTCTCTGGCCAGGTTATAGGCTATATTTTATTACGATAGGTAGCATAAAGAATGAGCAGTGACGTAAAATAGTGAATGATGTCGCAAATAAGTTTGCGCGTGCCTTTGCAATACACAGCCTAAACCATTAAATATGGAACAATATTATGTATCTGTATATGTATAATCTATAATATATATAAAATGCAATGTCTCTCTGTCTGTCTGTCTGTCCATTAGTGCGATTATCACGCAGGAACCACTTATTAGATTTACCTGTCTTTTTTTAAATTCATGCATATATTCTTTGGCCAGGTTATATAATAATAAAAATAATCTATATCTATAATATATATAAAATGCAATGTTTGTCTGTCTGTCTGTCCGTTAATGCACTTATCCCTCGAGAAGCACTTATCCGATTTACGTGATTTTTTAAATTCATACATATGTTCTCTGACCAGGTTATAGGTATATATTTTATTACATCTATAATATATATAAAATGCAACGTATTCTGTCTGTCTGTCTGTCCGTTAGTGCGCTTATCACTGGAGAATCACTTATCCGATTTTCGTACTTTTTTTTTTTTTAACATACATATCTTCTCCGGCCAGGTTATAAGCTATATTTTATTACGATAGGTAGCATAAGGAAAGAGCAGTGACAATAATAGTAAATGAAGTCGGACAAAGTTTGCCGCTAGCGCGTTCTCTTGCAATACACAGTCCAAACCATTAAATATGGAACAATATTATGTAGCAGAGAATATCTATAATATATATAAAATGCAATGTCTCTCTGTCCGTCTGTCTGTCTGTCTGTCCGTCCGTTAGTGTGCTTATCACTGCAGAACTACTTATCCGATTTACGTGCTTTTTTTTAACCATACGTATGTTCTCTGGCCAGGTTATAGGCTACATTTTATTAGGTGACATAAGGAATAAGCAGTGACGATAATAGTGAATTAAGTCGGAGAAAAGTTTGCCGCTAGCGCGTTCTCTTGCAATACACTCCCTAAAGCATTAAATATGGAACAATATCATGTAGCAAAGAATACAATATATATAAAATGCAACGTCTCTCTGTCTGTCTGTCTGTCCGTTAGTGCGCTTATCACTCGAGAACCACTTATCCGATTTACGTGTTTTTATAAATTTATACATATGTTCTATATAATTCGATATAAGCATAGATAATGGGAGATAATTGGAGATAAGGAGAAATAATGGGAGATAAGTCGAGATAAGCCTCGATAATGGGAGATAAGGTGAGATAATGGGAGATAAGTATAAATAATGGGAGATAAGGAGAGATAGTGGGAGATAAACAGAGATAAGTCTAAATAATGGGAGTTATGGTGAGATAATGGGAGATAAGGAGAAATAATGGGAGATAAGTCGAGATAAGCCTAGATAATGGGAAATAAGGTGAGATAATGGGAGATAAGGAGGAAATAATGGGAGATAAGGAGAAATAATGGGAGATGAGCAGAGATAAGCCTAGATAATGGAAATTATGTAGAGATAATGGGAAATAAGGAGAAATATTGGGAGATAAGGAGAAATAATGGGAGATATTTTATTACGTTGGGTAACATAAGGAATAAGCAGTGACGATAGTAGTGAATCAAGTCCACGCGAGCGGAGCCGCGGGCCCGGCTAGTCTTCTAATATAATAGAGCTAAAATTGGCCTAAAAAATATTCCAACGATAAACAAAAAATCAGCTACCTTTTTTAAGAAATATGTAAAGTGTTCGATCAATCTATATATTTTTACTAACTTATTGACAAGGTCATGTTATCATAGTTGTGAATTAGTAACTTGCTTATCAAGAACTTAAGAAAACATAATATATCAAGATAGGATGAACGTCAATATTTATTGAATAATCACCGAAAATAATACTAATTATTTTGATAGGTAGGTACTAGATAATATGAGTAGAATGTAAAATTTGAGCTCTCAAGTGCTTTACACAGTTAATTTAATATATCTGAATCATTCTACAAAAAAAAAATAGGTAAAGTTATTTACCCAATACTTTTCCTTGCAAACACGTGATTTTAAAATACGTACTCAAGTAAAGAGTAAGGAAATTCCCATCTCTTTCACCCTCTTATCCTGAAACGATCAATTAAAAAAAACTATAGGTTTCATTCACACTTCAAGTATTATATTGTCATTACCCACAGTTACATGCACACGGACAAAAATGTGGAAAATAAAACGTGAAAAAAAAAAACAAAAATTTCGAATACAAAACTTCTCGTTAGCAACAATAGTGGAGTAAAAAAGTGCAAAAAATAATGAAATAGGCATAGTTTAGAAACAGCAATATTGTGATTTTTATTCTCTCTGAGATATCACCAGGAGTATTGTCCTGAGTTTTGAACCTCGAGAAACTCTTTTGTTTACGAACAATTTAAGTTCTCTCAAAACTAAACTCTTCGTAATGAAATTTCAAACAAATCCTCGTTGATTTTAAATCGCTCAAACGTAAATATAACCTACAAAATTGAATAAACAGGCAAAAAACTGTTTTTTTTTTTTTCATTTTATTTTACAGGTCGACTGAATAAACCGATAGGCTTGAAACCGTCAGAAAATATAACTTTTCTCATAACAAAAATACCCTGAATTTTTGGAACAATAATATTGAACCCAGTGGGCACAATTCAATTGGTTGTTTAAAATTTGAATTGCCCGCCATTTTACACCATTTAGTCACAGTACAGTACACCCTTTGTTTTTATTAAATTTAGGCTGTCCCCTTGTAACTGCAAGTTAATGTCATTAAATTTTTTGAACAAATCTGTCAAATACGCGATGTCTGCTTTCAATTTGATCAGGTTTTCTTTTAAATCTGGATCTTTACTTTCCAGAAACTCTAAAACTGATTCAAAAAGTGAGTAAAATCTTGTTAAACATGCACCTTTCGACAACCAGCGTACTTCAGTATGTAAGAGCAATCGTTGGAAGTTTTCATCATTTTCGTCGCACAGTTGTGCAAATAAACGGGTATTCAACGCATTGCTTCTTATTTTGTTAACTGCTTTAATCACAAATTGAAGCGATTGGTGCAATCTATCACTCATATTTTTTTCGCTACCAGGTGTTATCGGTGAATGACACAGTGAATTGCAGTTACTCCTGGTATAATTCTTTTAAGATGGCTTATAAACCCACGATATCGCCCGAAGATGGCAGGAGCTCCATTTGCTGACACCGAAATAATGTTTGTAAATGGAATCGATTTTTCCTTAAAAAAATCACTCAGGACATTAAATATTGATTCGCCTTTAGTGTCCGTCTCCAAAAGTTTTCGCGAATAGCAGCTCTTCATGGATTTCTTCGTCCATAACAAATCGAACATATACCAATAATAATGCTTCATTACCAGCTAAAGTTAACTCGTCCAGTTGAATATAAAAATGAGTTGTTTGCAGATAATTACACAAGAAGCTTTCAATATCAGAGCTCATTTCATCAATACGTCTTTGTACAATGTTGTTACTCAAAGGAATTCTTTTGAGTACGTCAAATGGAGGTTTGTGCAGAACAGTTTTTAAAACCTCTTCAACAGCGGGTAAAATTAACTGTTCTCCGATGGTGTGCGGTTTTTCAGATTTCGCTATAAGCAATGAGATATTGTAAGATGCCCGCAAGCCATCATCGTTACTTTGAGACGTTAAAGCGAGCATACTGTGCCCGGTGGGTCTCTATTCATATTTTTCCTTCAATGTTTGAAAATATTTTAAATCTTTACTTATTTTATCAGGATGACACCTTCTTAGATGATCTTCGAGCTTCGATGGTTTCATAGAGCCATTGCTTAAAACTTTGTTGCATAAAAGGCATATGGGCAATCATTTGTCTGCCTTTGATGGAAGAGAACCAAATTTCAAATAATCAACACTATACTGTCGACATTTCTTCTTAGATTCAGCCATGTTTCGTATCAGTTACCTACCTGTAAAGAAAAAAAATGTTTGTTTTAGTAATTATAAGTCGACTCTAACAGGATGTGGCTATTTTAACAGAATAAAATAAGATTAATTAATTATTGCAATGAAAAAAACCAAAATGCCGGCGGTAAAACTGATTTTAATTATTAAAAGCAATAAACTGCTAAGACCCATATAAAGGTTTTCACAAAACGGCTGAACCTATTTTAATGTAATATAAAATATTTTTTGATTAATTTTATTTTGATACATTTCTGTAAATTCGAGAGAAAATACTTTTAAAGAATATTTTGACATCAAAACTCCGCGATTTTAATGATTTATTTATTACTTTGATGTACGTTACGAGTGGTACATAAAGACACGTACAATTTATGAAAATATTTTTAGTCATTTAACATTAGCAACTACGAGGGCACTGAAATATGTACAAACATGCAGGTCAATCATATATCTCGCCTTTAGTGAATCACCACAGTCGGGTAAATAAATAATTTTTATAATAAAAAGTACTAAAAGTTCAATTTTTCTCGGCTTTCTGTTCTTTTATAGAAGTATCGAATAATGGCCCTGTTCAGTATTTAATTTTTATTACGTACCTACTACACGCAAACATGACAAATATAATATTATTACAATATAAAATAAAAGTATGAATAACAAATAGGCAGGTACTTACTTTTTCCGGCACTGGCAAACACTGACATCGATTCACTCACTTTTCTTTTCAAATTTCCGGAAACAAATGAGTAACGTTTGTCCTTGGCATTCGTATTTATATTGGTGAAGAATCAAACAAGTTCATGCCAAGCACAGCACAAGTCGTATTTCGTCCCTTTGCACGCTGAACGGGTTGCATTGCGGGCGGGCGGGCGGGCGGGCGGCGCTTTGCAAGTTTCGACGCGCGTTATACTGAATATCGAATATGCAAGTTTTCACAAGTAACAGACGCTGACCTTCTTAAAATACACTACTCAAAAAAATTAAGAGAGGTTTTAAAACAAGGAAATTAATGCTAAATAAACAGGCTATCTGATCTATATGCCAGCCTAACTGAAAAAAAAAATTTTTCAAGCCCATGGGCCAAAAAAAAAGCAAAATATTTGCAATATTATTTCTGTTAGGATTGCATGAGAACCGTAGCTCCTAAAAAGTTTTAGCCAAAAAAAATCTGAAATTCAGAATCTTTAAGCTTCAAAATGCTTTTTTTTAAAGTCTCAATACGACCATTTTTCATCGAAATACAGCCTTTCAAAAATCACCGAAAAATTTGGAATTTTTTTTTGCTCACTTAATTTTTTTTTGAGTAGTGTATTATCTGCCTACATTGATAGGTAAAGCCAAGCCAACATTTATGTTCTTTACTATCGAAACCAGATAAATTTTCGTGGACCCCCACTTACAACTTGTGAACCCCCATTTTTTTTTCACGCCAACGTAGACCCCCGTCGAGTCTTCCGTGGACCTCTGGGGGTCTGGGAATCACTGATTTAGTCCAATGTGGATCTTCTTTCTGATGCAATTAAAAACTTTTTTTTGAGTCATTTCAACCGTTTTTTTTTTACATTTGTTTATTAATTAAATAACAAAAAAATGTCACTTTGAAAAAAAAATCATTTTTTTTTTCTAAATGACCGAAAAAATGCATTTGTTCTTATTTGATTAATAAACAAATGTAAAAAGGAATAGTTAAAATGGCATCGGAAAATTAGCATCGAGACCTAAATCTTAAAAAAAAGATCCATTTTGGACCAAATTGCATAAAATGGTTGGCAATTCAAATTTTAAATAACAAATTCAATTGTGCCCGCTGGGTTCAATATTTGTGTACCAAAATTTCAGCGTATTTTTGCCATGAAACAAATAACCGGTCAAGTGCAAGTTGAACTTGCGCAATTAGTGTTCCGTACGTTGATTGCTTTTAAAATAAAAAATTTTGTTACAGATGTATAAAATGATCAGTGACTTCACAAAACACACCCCAAATGAGTTTTCAACAAAGTTTGTTTCCAATCTTTACTGAAATCTGATGACCTTGAAATTTTCTTTTTTTTTTTAATACCAGAAAAATTATTAAAGGTAATGCACTCGTGATAATTTTCGTTCAATCTACACCCCGTGGAGAATATTCAGGAATTTTTTCAAAATTTTTTGAGAGTACTTTTCGAGATAAGGCGGGAGACAGCGATTTCTCGCGATTTTTTAAAAATAATACAAAAAAAAGTGCGCGCAAGTATTACATTATATATACATTTTTTACTCGTGTTTTCACAAGCTTTAATTTGACACTACACGCGATGACCTAGTAAAAAAAATTTTTTTTTCACTTCCGATTTTACCCCCCAAAACTAACCCCTTAAGTCAAAATTTAACTCTCAAAACTACATGGGTCTGATGACGCCATCAATTCCTATATTATTACGAAATTTCAACTTTCTATGTCAAATAGTTTCGGAGAAAATCGGGTGTGACAGACAGACAGACAGACAGACACCGAAGTGATCTTATAAGTGTTCCGTACGGAACACTAAAAAGGCATATTTTTTGAAAGCTTCAAGCCGATCGGTACACTTAGTTGACCTGTACAACAAAATGAAAAAAAAAACACATTTTTTTACGATTTTTTCAATTTTTTTAAGTTATTTATTTATTTATTTAATACAACCATCCTACAGAATAATCCAATTATAGGATAGGAACATTCAAATATAACAAATACAAATAGATAAGTATCTATCAAATTAATTACTTTAATAATTCTAATAACTACACTACAAGCTAAAGAAAAACATAACAAAAAAGAAAGAGAGACCTAATCCACAGTTAAACATGATCTACGTAAAGATGTTATACTGTAATAGAAAATATCAACTATATGTTTGACCATTTCATAGTTCATGCGCATAACGTATAGCGGCGAGTACATCAACAAGTTTGTTCTTGGAACAGGCATGTAAAAAAGGGAATGGCTTAGGCGAGCGTATTGAGATGGTACACGGAACCTAATACTTGAGAGAGTGCAAGGGCATTCGATTCAGTTGTTCAAGATTTTATATGAAAACAAGGTTGTGGCATATTCTCTACGTCGCGAAAGGCTAACAATACTGAATCTTCTCAATAGAACATCATTAAGGAAACCCAATGGTGGATAAATACTATCTAATTTAAACTAGAGAAACTTCACAAATCGTCTTTGGATTTTTTCAATGTGATTACTGTGTATCTCATATGTTGGGTACCAGATAACTGAACTATATTCCAGTTTAGAACGAACCAAAGGATTGAATAAAGTGATAAGGGTTTTAATGTTTGAGAGGTCTATAAAGTTTCTCATGATGAAACCTTTGCACTTCTAAGAAATAACAATGGTCTCATTTATATGGTCCACAAAACTGAGTTTAGCATCAAACGTTATACCAAGATCCTTGAAACGATAACATTTTTCAAGATCATTATGGTTTCAATTATATAAAAAATTTACTGGTAATTTCTTTCAAGTGAATGACATAGAAAAACATTTCTTTGTGTTCAAATATAAGTTATTACGAATACACCAACGATTTAAAGTATCTAGATCATCCTGAAGAGTTACACAATCATGGAGAGAGTCTATGCGTCGATACATATTCAGATCGTCAGCTTAAAAATTTCAGATTGTCAGCTTTAAACAAAGAGGACGAGGTAAGGCCACTGGTGATGTCATGTATAATAACGGTCCTAGGATAGACCCTTGAGGAACACCAGTGGTAGCATTAATAATGACCGACTCAAAACCACGATAATTTACTATCAGTTGACGACCAATTAAGTAAGATTTCAGCAGGTTTAATAAATTGCCATTAACTCCACAGTTTGAGAGTTTTTCAAGCAGAATACCATGGTCAAGCCGATCAGAAGCCTTTGAGAAGTCTTTATAAACTACGTCGACTTGTCCTCCATTCTCCATACTTTCCGAAATAAATTGAGTAATTGTAACTAAATTGGTAATGGTTGAACGCCCTGGAAAGAATCCATGTTGGCTTTCAGTTATGAAAAGTTTAACATGATGATGATCATACAGCATAATTTCTAAAATCTTTGAAAAGTTGTTCAATATTACTACAGGTCTGTAATTTTCAATGAGGCTCTCATTACCCTTTTTGAATACGGGAATATTTTAGACTTGTTCCAAATTTGTAGAAAGGACGATGATTTTAAACACAGATTGAAAAGAAACGTGAGAGGCTTGGACAACACGGCTGCGCAATCTCGAATAAAAAAGCTGGTAGACCATCGGTTCCAGCGGTCGATTTAGGTTTAAGTTTCTTTAAGGCACTGATCACGTCCCTTTCCTCTATGGTGTTAACAATTAGAGATGTGAGAGAGTGATGTGAGTAATTATCGGGAGGGTTGTTCTGAAACATCATGCCGACTGAGGAGCCGTATGCAATTCGTTGTCAAAATACATGTTTTTGGGAATACTAGTTGTCCTGTTTTCAATAAATCCTCGTTGGTTTTAAATCGCTCAAATATGTTTATAACCTACAAAATAGAATAAACAGGCAAAAAACTGCTTTTTTCAGTTTATTTTGCAGGTCGACTAAGTGAACGGCTTGAAACATTCAGAAAACATGGCTTTTGTTATAGCAAAAATACCCTGAAATTTTGGAACAAAAATATTGAACCCAGTGGGCACAATTCAATTTGTTATTTGAAATTTGAATTGCCCGCCATTTTATACCATTTGGTCCAATGTGGATCATTTTTAGTGTTACGTACGGAACACTTATAAGATCACTTCGGTGTCTGTCTGTCCGTCTGTCTGTCTGTCTGTCTGTCTGTCCGTCTGTCACACCCGATTTTCTCTGAAACTATTTATCATAGAAAGTTGAAATTTGGTAATAATATAGGCATTGATGGCCTTATCAGAGCCATGTAGTTTTGAAAGTTAAATTTTGACTTAAGGGGTTAGTTTTGTGGGGTGAAATCGGAAGTCAAAAAAAAAAATTTTTTACTAGGTAATCGAGTGTGGTGTCAAATGAAAGCTTGTGAAACACGAGTAAAAAATATATATATATAATGTAATACTTGCGCGCACTTTTCTTTGTATTATTTTTAAAAAATTGCGAAAAAATCGCTGTCCACCCGCCTTATCTCGAAAAGTACTTATCAAAAAATTTTGAAAAATTTCTGGAATATTCTCCACGGGGTGTAGATTGAACGAAAATTATCACGAGTGCATTACCTGTAATAATTTATCTGATATATAAAAATAACAGAAATTTCAAGGTCATTAATTTTCAGTAAAGATTGGAAATAAACTTTGTTGAAAACTCATTTGGTGTGTATTTTGTAAAGTCACTGATCATTTTACAACATTTTTTATTTTAAAAGCAATCAACGTACGGAGCACTAATTGCGCAAGTTCAACTTGCACTTGAGCGGTAATTTTTACAAAATTTAGGTTTTAATGTCAGCTTTCCGATGCAATTAAAAAAAATTTTTTTGGAGTCATTTCAACCGTTTTCTTTACAGTTGTTTATTAATTAAATAACAACTGTCATTTTGAAAAAAAAAAAAATCTTAACGAAAATGATTTTTTTTTAAATTTAGCGATTTTTAATGGCATCGGAAAGCTGGCGTCAAGACCTAAATCTTTTGAAAAAAAAAGATCCATTTTGCACCGAATGGCATAAAATGGCTGGCAATTCAAATTTTAAATAACTAATTCAATTGTGCCCACCGGGTTCAATATTTTTCTACCAAAATTACAGAGTATTTTTGCTATAACAAAAGGCATATTTTTTGAAAGTTTCAAGCCGATCGGTTCACTTAGTCGGCCTGTGCACTAAAATGAAAAAAAAAATAACCGGTCAGGTGCAAGTTGAACTTACGCAATTAGTGTTCCGTACGTTGATTGCTTTTAAAATAAAAACATTTTGTTACGGAGGATCAGTGACTTCACAAAACACACCCCAAATGAGTTTTTCAACAAACTTTGTTGCTAATCTTTACTGAAAACTGATGGCCTTGAAATTTTGGTTTATTTTATATACCGGATAAATTACTAAAAGTAATGCACTCGTGATAATTTTCGTTCAATCTACACCCCGTGGAGAATATTCCAGAATTTTTTCGAAATTCTTTGATTAGTACTTTTCGAGATAAGGAGGGACAGCGATTTTTTCGCGATTTTTTAAAAATAATACAAAGAAAAGTATGCGCAAGTATTATATATATACCAGGTGTACAAGTATGAAATGCGGATTTCAGACAACAAATGGTGCACCAATGCAGTTTGTGCTATAAAGATTTGACACTGCGCCATTTGTTGTGTCATCAAGTGTCAGACGCGCACGAGTGATAAATTGGAAAAGTGTATGCACAGTGTTGTGTTGTTGTGTTCAATATGTCGAAATTTATACCGAACAAAGAGCATTCGCGGACATCATTAATTTTTTGTTTTCATTTGAAGAAAACTGCTGTTGAATCATATCGATTACTTCGAGAAGCTTATCGCGAACATGCTCCATCGCAAGATCGATGGTTTCGCCGTTTCAAAAGTGGTGACTTCGATGTTGCAGACAAGGAACGTGGAAAACCGCCAAAAAAATACGAAGATGTGGAATTGCAAGCATTGTTGGACGAAGATGATTCGCAAACACAAAAATAACTCGCCGAGCAATTGGGCGTTAGTCAACAAGCTGTTTCCAATCGGCTACGAGAGATGGGAAAGATTCAGAAGACCGGTAGATGGGTACCACATGAGTTGAACGACAGGCAAATGGAAAAAGCGTAAAAAACACGTATGACATTTTGCTCGCTCGGTACAAAAGGAAGTCGTTTTTGCATCGTATAGGTACAGGGGATGAAAAGTGAATTTATTTGGAGAATTCCAAGTGTAAAAAATCATGGGTAGACCCAGGCGCACCATCCACATCGAGCGCAAGACCGAATCGCTTTGGCAGAAAGACGATGCTCTGTGTTTGGTGGGACCAGAGGGGCGTGGTCTATTATGAGCTGTTAAAACCTGGGGAGGGGGAAACGGTTAATATTAAACATTACCAACAACAGTTGACCGATTTGAAGCGTTCGCTGCTTGAAAAAAAAGCCAGAATACCGAAAGAGGCAACACAAAGTCATTTTTCTTCATAACAATGCTCCATCACATACGGCAAAACCAGTTCGCAACACGTTGGAAGCACTCAACTGGGAAGTTCTACCCCATGCGGCTTACTCACCAGGCTTAGCTCCTTCCGATTACTACTTGTTTGCATAGATGGCTCACGGACTTGCTGAGCAGCGCTTTGGTTCGTACGAGGATGTGAAAAAATAGCTCGATGAATGGTTCGCAGCAAAAAGGGAAGATTTTTACTGACGTGGTATTCACAAGTTACCATTACATTAGATGGGACATACTTTGAATAATATATTACTCGTGTTTTCACAAGCTTTTATTTGACACCACACTTGATGTCCTAGTAAAAAAAATTGTTTTCACTTCCGATTTCAACCCCCAAAACTAACCCGTTAAGTCAAAATTTAAACTTTCAAAACTATACCGTTCTGATGAGGCTATCAATTCCTAGATTATTACCAAATTTTGACTTTCTACGGCAAATAGTTTCGGAGAAAAATTGGGTGTGACAGACAGACAGACAGACGGACAGGCACCGAAGTCATCGTATAAGTACGGAACACTAAAAACAAGTTTTTTGACGGTTTTTCAATTTTGTAGGTCAGGTACGCACTTGAGCGACTTGGAACTAACGAGAATTTGTTGGAAATTTTATTACGAAGAATTTGTTTTTTTTTGTCCGATTCGATGTATATAACTGGAGTTATTCGCATTTTAAACTCAAAAAAACGCGTTTTGAAAACTTAAATTGTTTATAAACAAAAGAGCATAAATTTTTCGAGGTTCAAAACTCAGGACAATACTCCTGGTGATACCCCCAGAGAGAATAAAATCATAATATTGCTGTATCTAAACTGTGCAATTTCAAATGCCTTTTTTACTGCACTACAAAAAGTAAATACAATATTTTCCCTGCTGTCGTAAAAAAATACGTTTGTTCTCTATGCATCTCCACTTTTTTTAGGTTACTTTGTAATCAAATCTCAATCTCTTCTATATATAATTTCTGTTAAAACTGAAATTAATAGAAAACCTAAAATCCTCAGATAAAGATATATGACGATATATAC